>MVJL01008543.1:0-220516 GCA_002156465.1 Macrocentrus cingulum
TTGTTATAAACTGTTTTTTTGTGTTTCTGAGATTCTTTGAACGAAGAATGATATTTTTTTACCTTGTTTTACGCAGGCTTTGTAGAAGTTTTTCATCTTAGTCAGAGATTGTGGCTCATTTGGTGGACTATCACCAGAGAAAAGTTGAATTTTTTCACGCATTACTTGCTCCTCAATCGAAAGATTCCAATTTTTTCTGTCATTTGCATTTCCACACGCAAATTTCCAAAAATTATCGCATGGTGATACGGCCGGATTGATGAAAGACGCAAATTCAGCGGCTGTCAAGATGATGTGTTATTTTTGTTACAAAAATATTGGAGAACGAAAATTCCGATAAATTTCGAATATAATTACTTTGAATTGGTTCAGTGCTGTTGGAAGACGTTGAGTCTCGTTTGGATGTAATATTCAGGCAAACCACGGTGATACCTGCAATTATGGCAACGAATGCGATGCCTGTTAGTACATACAGAGCTTTTCGGAGGACAGACAGTTGTTTCCAGTACGTGCAGGCCCTGCAATATGTTATAAACATGAGAAAATTCTTTAAACAGTCATCTCAACGTTGATTAATGTCAACAGGTGGTAATAAAATTTTTTTTATTGTGAAAATTCAAAATAACCCAGACAAAATTGTCGAACAGTGCCAAGAAGTGATTGTACACGTCAACCGGTGTGACTTAAATATTTTTTTTTGATTTATCGGATAGAAATTCAGTGTTGTAAAGAGTAAAGTTGATCTGGTGCGGCTGGTACTTACATTTTAAGCCGTTTTTCCAGTATCTGTTACTACTGCTGTTACTGTTTTTGAATAATGCGGTTTGAAACTAACGTGTAAAGACGAGAATACGGCTAGTATGGGTGTAGTAAACTCGTGCGACTGACTGCGATGAGAGTATTTGGAAAAAAACAAGTTTTAAAGCGCTTCTTTAATGTCTTTTGAGTGATAACGACTCTGATAAGACGACTCAGTTGTTATTTTTAGACGATCAGAAACGTATTAAAGAATTTGAAGTACACATGCTCACATTTTCAATGAGTTCAAATTGTCAGAAAATTTATATTTTCATTTTTCATTTATTATTTAGTTTATTCAATAAATAGAAGAAAAATTCGTAACATTTTTTTCATTTGAAATCTAATTTTGTTTCTTGATATTTTGATGAATTTTTAATATTTAATGAGATAATTATAAATTTGTGCCATCAGTTGCCTCAGTTTGAATTTTATTTAATACATAAAATATAAAAGAGTTGCTTCAAGTGATTGTAGATGAATTTTGAATTTTTTTCCGTGCGTTAGAACTTGAGTAGTTAAAGCATCACGTGAGAGAGTTTGGCAATTCTAGCTCTCGGAGCGCGTGACCCGATTTCTCGCTGGCAAAATCTCGTTGCACACCTGTGGTACTCTCTCGGTTTATATATATATATTTCCGCGCTTTCTCGTGAATGCAACCACCCTCTAGAGTTTACCACAGCGCACACATACACACTTACAAACACTTATGAAGTCTCGGTAATCCGAGCTTTGACCGTAAAATGAATTTCAAAATTACTCGACCAAATGTTGCTACACAACAAGTACCTACTTTCATAGCCGCAAATGAATATTTTCTCAACCTAAAAACCCCTGGGGAAAAAACAAGAAATCTACTGCCAAAAAAATTTCATTAGAGAAGCAAAAAAAAATTTTTTTTTTCTATTTAATAATATAAATTTATTATTTTATTCCATAAATTCTTATAGAATCTTGAAAAATGATTATTCATGTATTTAAAACATTTCTAAGTATTTTTTTTTGCAATAAAAACAATTATTTTCGATTTTTTTGTGCTTAAATAAAATTAAAGTCAATTTTTTTTTATTTTAATGTTTTATTTTTAAAAATATCTCAAAAACTACACAAAATACGGAAATTTTATAAGAATTCTTTTTTGTAGAAAATTTAATTATCTACAAAAATGATATTGGGTAAAAAATTAGTAAATTGTTTATTTTCGGAGATATATTTATTTTTATAAAAAAATTTTTTTTTTTCTATTCACTAGGATTGTAAAAAATTCAAGTCGTGTCACTTTTTAGGGTGTGAACTTGTGAGTTTCTCGGACATCCCTTAAAGACACCGAGCTACGCACGTAGACGCTATACCCAGGGATAAAATGCCGAGGGACTGAGTCGTTTTCTAAACGAGGGCGTCCGCTCGTTTCACTGAAAGATGACCGGACCGTCCTGGGTCTGCAGTGTATACGAATGGAGATGGAGGGTTGTGAGGATGACAAACCTGACTGTAAACTTTCGCTAGAATCATCGTCCATGATTCGTGTGCTATTGCCAAAGTCGCTGTGTCTTGCAATTTTTTTCTTCCCTCTCATTCTCGATTTTATTTCTCACTTGCGACAGGTTATCTTCGAGGGACCCAGATAGCACAGAGATTTCGTGATAAATTTGACGGTGAAAGTGGTCTTTTTCAAGGGGAAGTTACTGCATCCGGGTGTAACAAAACTGGCCCATCTGCTTCGAATTTCCTTCGACAAATTTTACGACTTTTGACAAATTTCGTAGCTCTGTTTTTTTATTAATGTCCAGAAAATCATCCGAAAAAAATCCCATCGTTTAAAAAAATAATAAAAATGATAAATCAAAATTTTTTATACTTCTACAATTTTTCCACTATTTAGCACACTAAAAATATTTTTTTTTCTTCTATTCAAAAAAATTTTTTTTAATTTAATTTTTTTTCAAAAATTCATAAATATATAGTTTTTTAAAAAATGAAGATTTTTTAAATTGTCAATTTTTCAAACAAAAATGCTGCCAAAAAAAAATTTTTTTCAAAAATTCAAATTTTTGAAAAATTTAATTTTTTATTAAAAATTAATTACAATTGAAAAATTTTTTGTAAATAGTATTAATTTGTTGGAAAAAATTGAAAAAAAAAAAAAATTTCTGATTAATTTTTCAAAATTATTTCCAACTGACTTTTCAAAAAATGAAATTTATTTTTTTTAACATGAGAATAATATTTATCAACGCGTTTGCGATGGTCAAATTGATCTGTGTTTCGTGTAAGCAATTTAGGTAATTAAATCCGACGGTAAAATTGGGGGTTGAGGGGCAGGGGGTAGGACAAGTGCTATTAAGAGCGGGAGAGTGTCGTGTATCACAGAGTTTCTTTGATATTTGACGAGACTGCAAGATCAAACCATGGAGAACACGCAATTTGAGATTGAATTAGTATAGAGCCTATGTAATAGTACATAACTGGTGATTTAAGGGGTCGTTTCCCATGGCGCAACTGAAATAGATCGCGAGACACGTCTGCACGATGTGTAAGGGTCTACCGGAGGAAAATTCCTAGGATTCATCGCTGAAAGGCTTCAGACGTACGATATAGGCCCCGTTTGAAAATGGAGATTGTTGTGCCACATTGGTAATTCTAGAAGTATCCATAGATATGGTCAACGTGACGAGTTGCAGATGAGCGACGACGCGATGATGGAAAACAGTATGCTAGTCGTATTTCAGACTTTATTTTCAAATCTGCTTCAAGTCTATTTTTATTCTCGTGCATTTTGATTGATCTAGAGCTGTTTTATTCATTTTATTTTTCAGATAAAAATGTATATTATCAAATTTTTACGCATGAAAAAAAATTTGAGCCTTATAAAAATTTTTTTTCAACAGAAAACTTTATTTCAATTTTTTGGTATCACTTGAAAAAAAAATTCATTTTACCGAAGAGTAAAGAGCCAAGATTTAAAACTGGATTGAAATGATTTTTTTTTAATAATAAAGTTTAATATCACGCAAGTTAAAAATTAAAAAGAAAATTTCTATTTTTTTGTGAATGTTTTGCGCTTGTTGGAATTTCAAACATTAAAAAAATATAAATACATGAAAAATTTAATTTTTACTTTTTTGTTTATTAATTATTTAAAATCTTAATTTATATAAGAAAGTCCTAAATCTTTGTTCGGCGCTATTCGACGCAGAATTTCATGTAATTTCATTTAGGTTAAGTATTTTTACAGGATTCAAAACTTAGTACCGATGAAATTAATAATTAAAATAATCACATGTAACGTTTTAATTATTTGATAGTCACAAAAAGTGTTGCATAAGAAGAAAAAAAAATTTTTACAATCAGATTTCATCAATTTTTAGTCGATTTAAAAATATTTTCACAGGCTAAATTTTCTAAAGCACGTTTAAAACATCATAAATTACGATTTTTTAATACGAGACATGAAAAAAAATAAAATAATCGGTTTTTTTAAGCCACTCTAATGTGGAGGAATTAAAAAAAATCACATGATTTATTGAGAAATTTATATTTCAATCGATTTTTCAAGCTTTTTATTATCCTAAATGAAAATAAAAATACTAAATAGTATTAAAAATAAATTGTTTGAGTGTTTTAGCGTGAGGAAAAAAAATTTAGCTGATCGAGCTAGAGTCGGGAGGGTTATGTCTCGTTATTTTTGAAAATCCAGAGGTAACGAGGGTATACGCAGAGAGTATGCATCGTCGGTCCGGTTGCTGAGCAAGGGGTAATTTTCCCTCACCAACAATGCTGCATAGACCCTGATGGTCGCGGACGATTTTTTCCGTAGATTTACAGATGTCAACTGTTTTTATACAGTGGCAGCTGCTCGGTATGGTACACGGGGTGGAACGTGCCTCTCAGCCGACTTCTCAAAACTTCTTGTATATATATATGCGAGCGCGAAACAGCCCCGTAATATTTCGCACATATGCAGAGGACACACTATATCAAGTTACCGTATATATAAATACCTTATATCCCTCGAGTATAATGCCCCAGACTATGGCGATTAGATCCACCGATACGTTGAGCCCCGGGCTCGACAACTGCATTTCACCTAATTCGTTGGAATTATATCTTGATTATTCACTGAAATCGACGAGTTTTCGTATACCGATCTATTTTTCATATACTCCCTCAATTTAGGGGATATGATTAGGGTAGTCGAAAAAAAAATTTAATACCCAAATTATGCTAATTGAAAAATTTATTACTTTATTTATTTTTTTAAATGATTTTTTGAAGGATTTTACAAAAGTTAGCATGTACAGATCGATCGTTTTTTGTAAATATTTTTGAAACGATGATAGTTAGAGGATTTTTACAAGATAGATTTTTTTTAGCTTATTTTAAAAGCAACAATAAAGGTCTCTTGTAAAAAATTTGTTATATTGTTTGTTAACGAGATATTTGCAAAAGATAGTGGTACTCGTAAAATCGATCTTTTGTTAAAATTTTTTTTTTAATTTATATTTGTTTATTATTCTTTTTTCTTTATTTTATTTTTTATGTACGTGGAAATTAGGATGTTTTAATGATATAAAAACGGTTAATTCATTAGTGAAATATTTCGAAATAGCATATGCCTTTAAAGTTCTATTGTGAATTATTCTCCTCTCTCTCTCTTCTACCTCTCAATTTACCCCAATGTGAAAATCTGTTTTCATACAAAACTTTTGCGTATAGATCGTCGTGTATTGCCAGGAAGAGTATCATGTAAAATGTGGTATTTCTATTCAGCTTAATATAATATAGCGGCATTGCAGAAATATAAACTGAGATTCATATTCGCTAATTACACAAAACATTTTCCATGAAACTGAATATAAAGTCTGATTTTATTTCAATAGAATAAATAAATAAACAAAAAGATAAAATATATGGTAAAACTATATAGAGCACATCCCTTTCGGTTTTCGTTGTAAAAAATGAAATAATTTATTTGTTTAAAATACAATAAAAAGCAAATTGTATATGCAGAAAAAACGCGCATTTATCATCTAGATTATATATAGGGTGGCCCGAAAAAAATGATGACTATGTTTGTTTTTCGTGTCTCGTTTGAAAACTATCATTTAAAAAATTCAGCGCGATACAAGCATTTTTAAAAAGGTTGCTCACGAATTTTGAAATCTGCAAAAAATAGTCAAAATGTAATTGTAAACAATTTTTTTCTCACCAATTTTTGTGACTATCAACATTAAAACGTTGCATCTGTCATTTATTCTGTCAGGGTTTTTTATATCACAGAAAAATAAGGTTTTAATATTATTATGAAGAGATTGTTAGAGAACATTGAAATCGATGTAATCAAAACTTTTAAAATTCAAAAGTGACCCCTAAAATTAATATTTTGAATTGAAACTTTGTAGAATTTATTTATATTAAATGTGAAAAAATGTGCTATAGCGTAGATAGGAAAAATTTTTTTTTTTACAATCGCATTTTAACCTGTTTTTCGAGATTTTAAAATTTACGAGCGACACGAAAAAATTTGTTAAGAGAATTCTTAAAATCTGATAAACCTTTTTTTTTAAAGGAGACCCGAAAAAATAGCCGGTTTTTTTGGACCACCTCAATCTACAGGCACTGTATATCACGGTTGTTTTTGTTGAGTCAACAAAATCGAGTCGATTAAAAAAAAAAAATTCGGACGCTCCTAAAAAAACAGAAAGTAAATCATTGATTATAATTTACATCTAAATAAAAAAATAGGACGCATAAAATTTACGTGTCTTGAATATAAAAAAAAACCAATTTACTGTTATTAAATCAACATTTATCAAGTACCATGTCATTTGAACTAGAAATTTTACCGAAAATGGATTAGTCGAGTGTATAAAACACCCTATTGCTTCACATAAGGGATGAAATCAATAAATGCAATAAATAAATTCAAAAAAACGAATCAACAAAAAAATTTATAAAACAAAATTACGAAAAAAATAACTCAAAATAAAATAAAAATGAATAAAAAAAATAAAATATAATTAAATAATTAAAAATCAACAAAAAATCAACAACTAAATAAAAAAATTAATGCATTAAACGTTCATTTTTCATCGAATTAAAATTAATTTTATAATAAAAATTCAAAATACATTAAAATATTCCAAAAAAAAAACACTCAAACCCAATATTGACTAATATTTCAATTTTTTTTCAACTTGAATAAAATCACCAACCCCAAATAAGGCCCGTGTAATATTGCAAAGCGCATCGAAGCTCACCCTGACTTCCCGTCGAACAAAACGCGCGCGTCAACAAAAGACCGTGCGCGATAGGGCGCTCGAGCAAGGTGTGCAAGGTTCATTTTTTTTCTACACCAACTGGCATAAAACTGTCGACCTCCTGCGACCATCTGCGAATAAAATGCTAATTTCTTGCAATCAAACGGCCTGAATACAAGACTCTAACTTAAAAAAAAAACTAGTGTTTTGCTTCTAAAAGTGATGGTCAAACACACAATTTTATCGTCGAGATAATTTATTTTTTATTTATCGCCCTTAAATATTATGATTTTCAAGACTAAAATTGAAAATTTGTGACAGTTAATTTACTGCGAATTTGTAATTGATGCTTGGGGTGGGATAAAACCTATTGTGCCTCTTGCATAACTGAGAGTCGCGCGATTGATTGCACAGAATGAACATCGGCTATTAAAACTCTTGATTGAAACGCACGATTCACCCGTCGATCGTATAACACGACTGGGCTATCGCTCGCGTTGTCATTACGTCTGTCTGACTCATTGCGCGTTTATTACTGTTGTGTTATTGATTTTATAATTAAATCATTACTGACTCTTCGCCCGGAGACTTGCCCCGAGGGGGTGGAAATTTTATTTCATGTCGGATTTGTTTTTCGAGTGATTTATGGCGGGTATTCAATTGCATCAATTAGCGCGTTGATTGAATGGAGATATTGTATATTTATTTATATAGGGACAGAGGGTGGTTAAAGGGTGACTTGAACATTTTTTTTAAATTAAATTTTGATATTAAAAATACTCTTCTGTTGAGAAAAAAATTTTTTTAACCATTTTTTTGCCTACTCGATCGAGAAAATTTTTTTATTCGTTGAAAAAAATATTTTCAAGGGGTTTTCACGAAAGGGGATGAAATTTAGGGTTATTTTAAATTGTTTAAAAAATTAAAATATTGAAAAAAAAAAAATTTTTCTCGATTTTTTAAATAAAAATTTGAGATTAATTCATGTGTTTTATCATCAAAAAATATTAATTTTATTTAATTAATTTCATGGTATGTAAACATTTATTTTCCAGTAGAATTGAGTTTTATTAAAAGTGATTAAATACATCGAGTAAAATTCAAAATTTAATTAATCCTGAAATGTTATAAAG
This sequence comes from Macrocentrus cingulum, assembly GCA_002156465.1. Classification (NCBI taxonomy): domain Eukaryota; kingdom Metazoa; phylum Arthropoda; class Insecta; order Hymenoptera; family Braconidae; genus Macrocentrus; species Macrocentrus cingulum. Next base: position 8,192 of record MVJL01008543.1, read on the forward strand.
ATAATTATATTTATAGGTTAATTAAATGTCAAAAATGACGTTAAAAAATTAATTTTCAACAGTTTCAATAATAAAAAACCGAAAAAAAATTTCAATTACCTTAAAATCATTAATTATAATAATTGTTTCATGCAAAAAAAATTTTTTATCAACATAAAATTATATTTTTTTTCGTTTCAAACGAAAAAAAAAAAAACTTCTTCCAGTTGAATAATTTTTTTTAGTTGAAAAAATACAAGATAAAGCATTGTTATATGTATATAACAAATCATTTTAGGGATCACCTAATCAGAAGACTATTCAATGGTGTGCATTCGAATTCGCTAGACCTTGCGGGGCGCATCATTAAAATGGCGTTTAGAGGAGCGGTAGGTGAATTTTTGAAAAGGGATCGACGATGAGCCAGCCAATCGTTGTTCTGTGGCGTTACAATGAACCCGCACACGTATAAAAGCCTCTGTGGATTTTTCGTTTTGGGGCGACTGAAAGAAGTATGTCCCGCATATGAGAGAGCAGGGGCCCCCGACGAATTTCTCCACGCTGTGACGCGCGTTACCGAAATACAGCCGATGGATTAGACGGAGATTTGTGGTAGGGGTAGACACACGTTCGTATTGTGGCACATCTACACACGAATGAAATGGATGGTATAAGCTAGTCACCGCTTTCCATGTGTATAAATCTCTCGAGTTAGAAATAGAAATAGAGTGGCTTGTGTATTGCCACCTCGGGTAAATTTACTACTCCTTGTATAGTGTATGTCTATAAGGCTCGAGGGACCTTCGGGGGCACCCGGCAATGCCAAAGGAATGAATGGAAAAAATATTTACATATACGACACTAAATGCTTTTATTTTTATAACCTCACATTCCTCCTCGATTTTTTTTCTTGCATTTTTGGACATTTAAACTTTCAAATATTGACGTCTTATATCATGTCATTAGTTTGGACATAATTAAAACATATTTTTTATTTTTCTGTTTAAAAAATCAGAGGTTTTAATGACGGAGATTTTTACTCGATCATCATTTAATGTAAATATCTCAAAAACTATGCGAAATACAGTGTTTTTGTATTCTACCTTTTCGAAAGAAAATTTTAAAATCTATAAAAAAGATTCTTATCAAAAATTCGATAAAGGTTTTAGTTTAAGAGATATTAGTAATTTTTTAACTGCTTAAATTTGATAAAAATGAAAAATTGAATTTTTGTATATTGAAAATATTTCGTAAACAATTGGATTTAGAAAAATTTCGCAAATGACTTTTTTGTAGAGTATTTTATGAGCAACAAAAAAGGTTGATATAAAAAAATTCAGAAACCCCGTTGTTTGCGAGATTTTTGCAAAAAAAAACAGCACCCTTCGTCTGAAGGACTCAAATAACGAAAATAATTCCATCAATCAATAAATTAATAATATTATATCTGTTATAAAATTGTTGAAATAATCATCTGCATTGGTATTGAAATATTATACAATTCAGTTAAGTGGCGTTTAATTGAAATATTAAACATTCCAAATCATATAAATAAATGGTATTCAAGGTATGTGATATTTCAACATAAAAAAAATTGCAATTACAATCACAAAAGGCATATATTTCAAATGAATAAATTGAATTATAAATGAAAATCAATTTTCTGGTATTTCGAATGAGTTTTGTTGTTAATATTTCAATAAAATCCAACTAAAATATACATTAATAATAAATTTTTATGTAAAAATTCCAATAAATAATCTGATTATAATTTAATTTAATCTTCAATAATATATATAAATATAAAAAGATTTTATTCGTATATAATTTATATATAATTTTATGTTTGTATATTAAATTTAGATTTTTTATTAATTGGATTTTTTATTAGATATTTTTTTCCAGTAATTTTCCGCAATCTGGCGGCAAATGAAAATTCACAATACCGCAATTTCAACTGGATATTTATCACAGCCCATCAAACAAACGTTATACAAAGCTAAATACACACATATAAATATGCCCTTGATCAAATAAACTGGTTTTTGTTTGCAGAGTTGTGCTAGTCGCGCGGATGCGGACCCATGGTATTTTGAAAAATGACGCAGTTATGTGTTTTATTGGCCGAGTCCCTTGATATATATGTATATAGAGGTAATGCAATCTGTATTATATAAAAAAAGAATGCTTGAACAGATGTGCATATCGTTTCACTGCGTCGATGAATGAAGCTGGGATGGAATATTCTATTTTTGGCCCGCGGAGGAAATTCGAGCAAAATAGAATATATTTATGAATTTTTTTTTTTTTGTAAAATACTAATGATTTAAAGTGAAAAAAAAAAAATTGTTTTTCCAAATGGAAATTTAATTTTTCAAAAATTTATACCATAAAAATTTTTTTTTTTTATTTCTTAACAATTTTTTTTATTTAATTCTTTAATTACTTTTTAGATAACTTTTAGAAGAATTTTCTTTTTTTTTCTTGACTTAAAAAAAATTCTTATTTTTTAATATTTTAACTCAACTTTAAGAATTTTGAAAAATTTCTTGTCTTTTTTACTGATTGAAAATTTTTTTTCATATCAAAAATATCATTTTTCTATCATAATATGACTTTTTTTTATGGAAATTTTTTTAAAAATATTATCTTTCTTCTCTCTGTCGCCATTCCCAATTTTACAAACATTTTGGTATCAAAAAATAATCAATAAGTGAAAATTTTGACGATAAAAGTCCATTATTTTCACGGTTACAAAAGATATTTTCCGAAATTTAATTTTTCAAAAATTTATATGAAAATTTTTTTTATTTTTTAACAATTTATTAATTTATTTAATTAATTCTTGGACTATATTTTTTATCTCAACGTTTAGAAGAATTTTTGATGATTTTTTCGAATTTGAATTTTTTTAACATTTTAGCTCGAATTTGAGAATTTTTTTTTTTTAATTTCGTCTATTTTATGATTAAAATTTTTTTAATTTAAAAAATTTCATTTTTCCATCATAGTAAGACATTTTTTCATTTAAAAATTTTTGTTTCTCACTTAAATTTCCAATTTTTTAAAATATATATTCCCTTCCCTTCTTAACCCCTATTTCGCAATTCCCATCAAACATTAAATCTATGAATTTTAGTATTAGAACAATAAACAAGTAAAAATTTAGAAAAAAGTCCATTTTTACTGTTGCAAAAAAAATACTTTCCGAAATTTCAGTCTCCAATATTGTCCTCCAGGTGTTTTTCGAGGATCTGCAATTGTCAGAGGTTTCCTCAACCCCTCAATTGCAGAGGGGAAGTGGTTATTTGGTATTATGATGCATGTAGCACTTGAAAATAATGGGTGTCGACTGTAAAAAGGGACGAGAGACGTATAGATTTCGTGTGAAAATCCCTGAGAGCAATGTGGAAACGGTTTTGATGTAGTTTCTTACAATTTCATTCATGCAGGGAGCTAGTAAGAGGCTTATATTGATGGTGGGTATGCCCCACCTCACGTCTTTCACTTGCGACAGCGGGTGTCCAAACATTCGGTGGGCCAACAATTGTGCTGGTATAAAATATGAGACCGAGAAACATTTTTTTTTGGCTCTTTGTGGCGAGGCATCGGCTCGTGTAACTGAGATGAGGTCGCGTGAATTCCTTCAGAAAGACAAGTTAGATATAAAACCACAAATATCAAGATAAAAACGGTATTTTGAGCGACGAATGAGTCACAAAAAGTGTCCGGCAAGTCATTCAAGACAAATAAACCTCAACAAAAAAAAAAAAAATTTTTTTTTTGGCGAAATTTACAATTTTACTCTTGGAGAAAAATTATTTCTGATATTTTAATAGATATTTCGTGAATTTTTTCATATGCGATAAAACACCAACAGTTTATAATTCTCAAAATCTCCAATTTTTACAAAATTATTTTACTACTAATTAATAAAATTAATAACAATTACCGAACTTGGTCATTAATATAGCGATTTCGCGTATTTTTGTTGAGGCGCATAAATTTGGCGCCTATTTTTTTACAGCAAAGCTGTATTTTGAGGGGATTTCACATATTTTTGTTAAAATAAACAGAAAAAAATCTAAAACCTTTGGATAGATTCACTGCAAAAATCATAAAAAAAAACGACCTAGACCTCCTCCTCGGCGCAGTCATCAATTTTTCACTTTCCCCAGAGTCCATAACACAACCTAATTCCATTTAGAACTCGACACAACCTAAAATTTTAGTCTGAAATACAGAAAATAGCATGCACTACATATACACGTACTGCATTTCATGTATTTTTTTCATCAACCAATCACAACGCGGGAATAAATGTCTAAATTTACTGCAGCTGTTTTTTCGCAATCAACCAATCACAGCACGAGAAAATTTCTAACAAACCAATCAGCAAAATGTCACATTTTGCCTATAGGGATAAAAATCTCTGATTTGTACCAAAAAATCGGGGTAACATTTGTTGCTAAGAATTCATTTTTCTTTTTACTGCACCGAATTAAAAAATTCTCGGCTCAATAGAAAAAGTATTATCGACTTTATAGATGTATCTAAGCGAAAATTCGAATAAAAAATTATTTGTTTTAATGCGGTTGCGCCTGAATTTTGACGCGATCTCTTTCTATGGCACTTTTTTCTATCGCTCAATATATAATCGAGTTAAAAAATAAATTTTCTCCATTTTTTTTCCTGTTATAATCAAATTCCAGTCAAGTGATTATAAACTTGTAAATTTTGTTTTTTCAAGGTTTAGTAACGGCGGTGGGCATCGAATGAAAGGCAAATATCGACATACACTCGAATGGTGGCCTCCTGAGTTTATGCAAACTCGGTCTGGGTGCCAGGTGCCTCTCGATGGCGGAGAATCCTTTGAAGTGGTCATATAATCCAGAGTTCGAGAACCATGCAAACATTTCCTCAGTATTCCTGTGTACATATACCGTGCTGTCTAATTTTTTCCGTGTGTTTCACGGCCTCCGGAGACGTGGGAAACCAGGTATTTGTCCGAGTACCGTGTATAAGTAGCAAGTAAACACGCATATCCAACTAATCGAAAAAAGTGAAAAAAATAAATAAAAATTCTCTTGATGTGCTCCGGCGCGTTTAATCCGCGTCCTCCTGGCCGAGTTTTCGGGCTGAGAAAACACAGGAGCTTAAATTCAAAAAAGGATATGAAGGATCTTAGCACGTGCCTGCAAAGGAGTCCAACTGACCCTGTCTGTCAAGAAGCAGCCGGCGTGTGTCTATTATTGGTAAAACGTTGAGGGCGAGACCCATCTATGTGGGCTGCAACTCGCCAAAAAGCCTCGGGCTCAGTGCGGAAGTGGTCTGGAACAGCTGGAGAATGCGTATGAGAACTTTAGACAAAGAAAACACTAGATTATCCAACCGAACTTGGCCAAAGAATTCAACGCCAAACTAAAAGTTTTTTTTAAAAACCACTATATCTACTAAACTATCATAGTAGGAGAATTTTTTGTTATAACCTTTTTCATAGGAAATTTGTTACTCTATAAAAAAGATATTTATAAAAAATTTTGTCAACCTCATGGTTCGTTAGATATTCCCCATAGAAATTTTTTTTTTAGTTTTACGTTTATAATGTAAACTGTTGTATTATTGCGGATATTATAGATTCTGATAGAGTTATGGAATTTTTATATGAATACTTTTTTTTAGCAAATTTTATGATCTACAAAAAAGGTTGAGGGTAAAAATTTTGTTACTTTGTTGGTTCTCGAGATATTTTAACAATTAACAGGTTTTGTTATTTTAGTTTCGCAGAAAAATGGATTTTTCTTCATTAAATATTTTCAGGATAAGAAATAATGGAAAATCCTTATTGGGGGATTGAAAAAAGAAGTTTTTTGGACTGTATAAAAAATTAATAACCCCTTTAGAATCCAAGAAAGTTGGGAGAAATTTTTTTTTTTTTTTATTTTTTCTTCTGAAGTCTTTCAGACAATGTAGAACGATCGAATGGCTTACAATCATTCCTCGCGGGTAGATTCTATGAAATTGGGAATTTTCTGAATCTGATATATAACACCAATCACCAGGCTAAACATTCTCCGAAGCCTGAATTCCACTGATTGTACGCACAGTGCGCTGCACAATGTGAAACTCTTGGTGACTCTAGAGAAACCCGAGCGGTATTTTCCGGAAGTGCACGAGGTGAAGTGCACACTCGAGATATATAGAGAAAGACAGAGAATGTATTTCGTTGACGAGCTGAGATTCTGGAATGTTGCTCGAGTGTCGAGAATTCGACGAGCGCGCACTCGCGCAAAAGGATGAGAGCACTCAGACGCAAAGTGTACGAAAACCGGACGTGCAATTTTGCCACGTAGCCGCACCATCATGGGATAGCGCATTCGTCCGTGCTTCCGTAAGCGAAAATGCAAATTTTGTGTTGGCGTCAAATCCGTTTGCAGTTAAATATAAGGCGCGATTTTCTCTCTTGAGACGCTCTGCGTCTCTTCCAGAGAATTGTCTGAGTAGTTACAAGATGTTTTGCCCATTTTCGTCACATCAAATTATCACGGAAAAGCTCAAACAACAAGTAAAATTATAATCATCAAATCCTTGATATTAAATAAAAATTTTTTTTCAAAATTTCAAAAAGATACCCTCGTCGTTTTCGTGATTTTTTCAGTTTTTCCACGATAACTCGGTAAATACAAAAGATAACGAAAAATTTTATAGAAGCTAAATAATTGAGAGTTTAATTACCTACAAAAAATTTCAAATAAATTTTTTTGTAACTCCATTAGTTTCTGAAATATTACTGATTTAAGAAAATTCTTATTTTTCAAAATATCTCGAAAACCAAGCAAAATATCGAAAAAAATTTATTCTACATTTTTTATAAGAAATTTAATTCTAATCATTAAGATTATATCATACTTTTTGTTATCTCCCTTAATTCTCAAGTTATCAGTAAAAAAAATCTCAAAAATTGAGATTTCGAAGGATAAAAATCTTTTTAACAATTAAAAAAGTGTTTTTTTTTTTTTTTTTCATTAAAAAGAATTTTTTAAAAAACTTTTAAAACACATTATATTTACTTATTTATAAATCACAAATTTTATGACTTGAACTGTAATAAAATTTTTGACGAGCACTGTTAAAAATCCACGCCTAAATTCCGCACGCTCTATCGACTTTTTTTTGATGTCTCAGGATAAAAAAAAATTCTCCCAAGGTTCGTCTTTAATTTTCTCGTCATTTCGAGGACTTCAAACGGCGACTATTACTACCAGCGTGGTTTTAGATGCGTTTTTGACCACATTGGAGTCACGCATGTTGTGGTAGAGTAGAAATTAAATTTTTAAGTGTCATTTCAGGGATCGGACAATGGATTGAAAAAATTTTTTGTGACCACAGACATCGACCAGCTATACTGCGGCACTAAGATCACATCAATTATAATATACTGTCCTTGGATATAATGGGTGCTTCTGGAGCTGATAACGCTGTGATCGGAGATACGTGCTATCGACCGTCGTGTGTCTGGCGGGGACAACGTCCACGTGAAGCTAATTAGCGATGGGCAAATCTATCGAATTCGTGAGAGTACAGTCGTGTAATTTAACGCAGATACCCGGCGGCGAAAGCGGGTTAGCGAGCGCAGAGGATACGCTGTCGCGCGACGATCGTGTGGTGCGTCTGATGTGTGCAGCGAACTTTGATTTATTGGCTCATTAACGTGCCCAGTCATCCAGAATCATCGACGTCATTGAATTGATCCAGTGGAATATTTGTGTTTTGATGCAGCTCATTAGTAAAATTAATTTTGCCACTATCGATGAATATCATCGAAAATACGGCAGATGGTAAAATTTTGCATAAAATCTTTTTTATAGGAAATTTTATTAGCTATAAAAAAGGTCTCATCAAAAAATTTCCCAACTCTCATGGTTCTCAAGATATTTGAAATAAAAGAAGATCATGCACGCAACATGTTTTTTCTACGAGATAAAATTTTTAGGTTTACATTTCTCCAAATATTTCATAAACGACAATAGTCATGAATTTTTGTTGTAAATCTTTTTTATAGAGAATTTTATAAGCTACAAAAAAAGTTATATGCAAAAATGTTGTAGGGCTAACGGTTCTTGAGATATTTGCGAAAAACAACGATCTTTACAACTAGATTTTTTTTACGACGATGAAAAATCGAAGATTTGTTTATTTGCAAATATTTCATGAATGTTAGGGGTTGTAAAATTTTTGCAAGGGATAATTTTTGTAGGGAATTAATCAAGCTACAAAAAAGATTTCTTACAAAAATTCTTCAAGTCTAACAGTTTTGAAGATATTTGCGATAAATGTGTACCCTCTTTGCTCAGCCTCAATTTGCTTTTTGCCAAAGCGCTGATCAAACAAGCTCAGGTGGCCCGCCATGAAATGAGCCACTGAGCACACATTCTCCTGATGTCTATAGAGAAAATAACCCCGGGATCAGCGTGGAGGGTGGTGGGTTTTTCTCCTGACTAGCTCCGACGACGGACCCTGCTGCGGCTGCATGTATGCGAGTTGAGATGGTATAAATAGACTGCCGGTTTATGATCGGTGGCCTGAGTACACCCAACTCTTCCAAAGTGCTTACACGGCTTAAAGCTCGGAAATCCCCGCGGATTAAGGCCCATCCGTGGAATAACTATCCCGAGATAATTTGAGTTTGTATACGACGTGTACTGCAGCCGGACACGATTCAATTTTGTATTCCGCTCTCGGTCACGGGCATTAAACTTTGCAAATGGAAAAACAATATTCCCTAGAAGAGCGAAAAACCTTACTCTATTATGCCACATACATATACCATTAATTTGCACTATATTATTTCTAAAGACGAATTTTTTTCCGCTTCACCAAACGCTGCACACGTGATGACTGTTGACTTAGGACCGAGAATTCAGAAGTACTCGCCGGTGTGCAGTGTGCCTGCAAGGTAAATAGGACTAATTAACTAGTAAAAGACTGGCTTTCTTTATTTTACAGACATTCAATGCGGAAAGAACTTGAAAAGCTCATTTTTTAATTATTAAAACATTCTACAGGCTAAAAAAACTTTGCATTTATTCTGTTTCACGATGAAAAAAACAAAAGTAAAATTCTAAAAATATTTTTATTTCAATTTTTCTATGAAAAATATCCTTTAAAAAAATTTTTTACCGGTTAAAACTCAATTAAGGGAGACTGAACTCAAAATTCAATTTCTGTCGATTTTGAATACAGAAGAGATATTTTTTTTATTTTCACAATAATACAGCCATTTTTAATTTTTTAAATAATTTTCAGAGCATATTAGATAAATATTTTTTGAAGTTGAAATTTTTTAGATTATTTTAATGACATTTTTTAACGCTGTTGTAATCGACACCACATCAGGCGATATCGACAGATTTATATGATTTTAAGGATAATGTTTATTTATTCAACTCACTTTTTTAGTTATTTCTCAAAACTCATAAGTTGTTAGTTAAAGAATTATATCGATCAAATTTGAAAGTAATAAATAATAAGTGTAAAATCAGAAAACAGTAAATATTTTATTTCAACTGTTTTATATTAGTTATTAAAAAAAATTTTGTGTTGATGCATTGTTGTGTTATTCTTTACATAAATATTCATTAAAATTTTCTCTCTTCCCCCCTATTTATTTATATAAACAATTTAAAAAATCAATCTTCTATTCCTATATACATAGAAAGTCACTTTTTTAAATATCTCCAAAACTATTAGACTTACGGATTTTTTTATAGAATCTTTTTTTGTAGCTAAGAAAATTCTCTAAAAAAAATTATTCATCTAAAAATACTGTATTTTCTATATTTCTCGAGATATTCGTGAAAGAAAATGATTTTGACTGGTAATAGGGACAAACGAGTAGTATTATTTATTGCCTATGGTAATAAATGGTGCTGAGTCATCATGGGCAATGCATAATCATCATAAGAGGTGACCGGAGACATTGATAATCGGCATTAAACTGAGTGAAGTGTCATTAATGTGCCACAGGCTGGTATAATTGATTGGTTCCGAGCACAATGCTACGAGTTTTCGATTATGTGTCCAAGTGCATATCCAAAACACATCTAGGGAGACTAATAAATAAATAATAAGTGAGATTGAGGCTCCATAGGGGCTATTTTTATGCACCCCCAGTGGAGCCTGCTGTCGCAAGCTACAATACTATGAGACTCTATAAATCTGCAACAGTTGCAATGTCCATGAGAGCGTATTAAGTTTAAGCCTGTTATTTAAATGTAGATACTTCCTGGGACACTTTCTCCCAGTCGTGTTGAACGTTGTCTGCCATTAAACACAGAAAATACACCCACAGTTAAAGCCAAGTTGAAATTGATTTTTAATCGCGCCATACGTATTCAACCAAAAATATCTCATTAAAAATGCAATCTACGTAATTTTTACTCTGAATCTTTTTTATAGAGAATTTTAAGTTCTATAAAAAAGGTTATATGCAAAAAATTTGTATCTTGTATAGTTTAGAAGATAATTACTGTTTTATGGACACACTTTACTCGATTTGTCGACCCGGACTTAATAAATTAATTAGCCATCTGATAAATTTCGTATTAACCACCTGCAACCGGGTGTATTGACGCTGATAACCTCGATTTATATTTATCGACGGGTACGTTGGCGACTTGACTTGTATCGCCTCGCGGGAGCGCATGTCCTGAAATTTTACGTGCTCGTAAAGTTGCACTCTCAAACGCGTGCAGCAAATTGCAAGGACACTGTTGCTGGCTGTCGAAAGACGTTCTGGATGTCGCGATGTATTTTTTTTACATTGTCTCCATGTAAAATAGGACACGGGAGAATTTTTCGATTCGAAAATTATCTGAAAAAATTTGAGAAAAAGCTGATTTGTCCTGCGGAGAAGGTCAGTGGTCTTACCAATACCGGCTGTATCTACTGCCGCCGCTGAACGGGCCATCCCCACCCTCCGCACAGGGCGAACGTCGTGAGCGTCCCGGCTGCTGCAACCCCATTCGACTTGTGGTGCACGCTGGACGGCAAGTGAAAAATTGTAAGAGATGGTGACGGATTGGGGGATGAATATAACGGAAAAATATTTAAACAACACTTTTCTGCCGAGGATTGGCTTGCAAATAGGGCTCGCTAATTACGGACAAGTCTCTGTAGATGCTGCGAGGTGCAATGGACCATTTTCGTACTGTTTTAAGGAGTTACGATGGCCATCAGAAAATGCGAAAAATTCAAAACGTTGTATCTCCGATATTAAATCAGTCAGAGGCCTAATTTTGATTTCATTAGATTCAAGTGCCCTATTGGCTATCCGAAAATGGTATTATGAATACTTTTTTATCAATTCGTTGATTAGAAAATCAATTTTTAAAAATCGAAAATTTTTCAAAAGTTCCAGCAAAACAAAAAACTAACCATTTATTGCTCTGTCTTTTCTGCAGCTATATTTCAAGTTTTATTCAATTCGTCCATTTAGTTTACGAAAAATTGGGAATTAAAATATAGCTCTTTATACATGGGCTCTTATGGCGACAGCGGCGTATAATTGCAAGTTCAAGTCATATTTTCTCACAAACCACGTGGTGAAATGATTTGAAATTTAAACCATACATGCCCGATAACAAGAACATTAATTGACAAAAGTAAGTTTCAAATCCATGGAATTTATTGGCTACAAATAAAGTCTCTAACAAAATTTGTCTAACTTGCATGATGCTGCGGAGTGGACAGGACTATCTTTAATGCAGATTTCGGCGTATTGGCTTCACGTTTGGGGCCCGGGAGTGCGCGTCTAGCTGCATTAGGTAGGTACGGTCGGTAGATGTAAGTCTGCGTCAGGTCTCGCCCCACTTTCTGCCTGTTTGCTCTACCTTACCTTCAGAGTCTTCTACGTTATTTTCTCGACGAAAACCGTGTCCTCGATCGTATAGTGGTCATTATCTCCGCCTGTCACGCGGAAAACCCGGGTTCGATTCCCGGTCGGGGAGTTTTTTTTTTTTTTTATATTTTTACATTCTAATTTTGTCCTAATCAATCGATTACAACCATAAAAAAATTTTTCCCCCACCCCAAGGCCGGTAAATACCATTTTTTCTATGTTTTCCATACAATTCCAAACTATACCTAACGAATTAATGTTTATTTATTCGATTTTACCCGGAAAATTTACGCCATAATGCTATAAACATTCCAATTCTTCAAGAAATGTATTTCTTGAGGAGGACATCAGAGACAATGAGAACGCCCTACTCTTCTGCACACCAGAAAGCATAGGCAAAATCATCAAGGGTTTACCAAATAAAACCTCTTACGGACTTGACGGAACCCCACAAGTTATCATGAAACACTTGCCCGAGATAGTAATCAACAGCTACACGATACTCTTCAACAATATCATTAACATGGCGTACTTTCCCCCCTGCTGGAGAACAGCAAAAGTTCTCCCGATTTACAAAAACGGGAAGCCACCGTCGCAAGTATTCAGCTACAGGCCTATTAGCCTCACGTCCAACATCGGCAAATTATTTGAAGCCATCATCAACCAGTCACTAATAGCAATATCCAACGAGAAATATATCATTTCGGACAACCAATTTGGTCTCCGGCACAAACACTCAACTGCCACGCCATTAATAAACTACTCTCTGATGTGAATTTAAACCTACATGCAAACTGACACACTGGGGCGACACTGATAGACCTAGAAAAGGCCTTTGACTCGGTATGGCCAGATGGACTGATCTATAGAATGATCAAGAAGGCATACCCCACGCAACTCGTGAACGCCATCAAGGAGATGATCCGTGGCAAGACCTTCAAAACCTGGGACGGCACCCACTTGTCTAATAACATCTACCAAATCAAATAATGACTGCAGCAAGGTACGGTGAACTCACCATATCTCTTCTCCATTTATACGAGCGACATCCTGAATTCCTTTGAGCTCAACACAGGCATTAACACCCACTTTCCTGCCTATGCGGATGAACTGATAATACATGTAACAGGCTACGACATCTCAGGCACAAAATCAACGCTGGAAACTCTCGTCAACAACGTCAATAAATACTACATGATGTGGAACCTTCGAGTTAACCCGCTCAAATGCGAAACAACCCGTTTTCGGGAGCCAGATCGGTTTATCACGACGAGGAAAAGGGTGGAAGCATCACAATTCGCCATTTCAGCAACCAACTCAGGCGACAACTCAAAAGTCATCATACGAACAAGTAGCACGGTGAAATACTTGGGCATAACCATCCACCAGTATGTCAGATGTGGCCAACACCTCGAAATACCGAAATGATAAACCAATTGTAAGCTCACCCATGGCCTCTTTTACAATTAGAAATAAATATAATAACAAATAATACTTACACTCTTCTACAAACAGATCCTGGAGCCTGAAGTTCATGAAGTCATCAATAAATTTCTGATATTATTCATACATTTTAAAATATAGTGGAAAAAATACTGCAGTAGTAATATTATTTCCTTGCAGAAGTGTAACTCGTGTGTGACAAACGCCGGGGGTGCAGAAGTCTGGTGTACGTTTAATCCTTTGAAATAGAGCCGGCTCGATCGCACGACCGGTGTCATTAACAAGTGCACAGCAGATGCCTTCTACGGAGGCGTGTTCGCACGTGAATAATGCAGCATGTCGCGTGGGGGTGCGTGCGAATAATTCTGCTGTCGTTGACGTAAGAGCCCGTGCTGCAGGACGACTTTGCATCTGATCAAACGTGCTCGCAGTTGGTGCAGAAGCTCGCGCAAGGAGCTTCAGGAGTCCTTGGACGTTACCTCCTGCTTTATTATTCCCACGCGCCTTTTTTTTTGCCTCGGCACTACATAGGTTTGTGTGCCAGGAGGCTCGCTTTGATGATGATACACTGACCAAGTGGGCGGCAGACGATGATTATTTGTTTCAATCGCAGAGAGTGGACCTCCCACCGTGAAAATCACATTAGACTACACTGCACGTTGTGCTCGCCAACTAGAAGCAGCTAAACCTGTCCAGCCACCCTGGATTAATTCAATGGATCCGGTATATACGGTTCTATACAACCTCGAGTCAACAAGAACTCCAACATCGACGCTTGACGTCGAAACAGCTGAATGCGTCGCCGCCGATGTCTACTTCTACGATAAGAGCGTGTAATTGTCAATAGTACATGGTATAGATAATATAGTAGTTCCCTCTGATAAAAATTCCTGTTGGATTTCTTTTTTATTTTCAATCAAAAAAATATGGAAAATTTCTTTTACATATTTTTTTACGTGGCTTTGATTAAAAAATGTTTTAAAGTGATTTTTTAATTTTTAAATAACGAAATAATTAGGAAATATTGAAAAAAAAAAAAATTTTTTTTAAAGCTGAAACTCAAAAAATTTTCTTACTTTTATTTTTTTAAACGTTTAACGTATTTAGTTTTCGTCCTTTCTGATAGAAAATCCTGATGGAAATAATTTTTTCATTCAATAATCAAAAAATATGGAAAATATTTTATGAAGTAATAATAAAAATGTTAGAAAATAAAAATATCAAGACAAAAAAATTTTTTTCCAAGTTAAAACTCTGGAGAAAATTATTTTGATTTCAGTTAATTTTTTTAAACAATAAAAAATATTTATTTTTCATCATTTTTCGATTTGGTTGGTGGATTAGTTGAAAAATAAAAATATCAAAAAAACGTTTTTTCAAAGTTTAAATCGGAAAAAAATTTTTTTTTTGCTTCTTTTCATTTTTTAAAACATACATGTAACTGTTTACGTTAATTTCAGATTTTTCGGAGAGATAAATTTCATAAATTACTAAAATATCGAGACATTTGACGGATACAAATGCATACTGTATTTGTGTTATCCGTCAATTTTCTCCTGACTTTCGTCAAAAAATTTCTGATGGAGCGCTCGCGTGCACTTAGATAAAGCTAAGCTGTATGTTGCGCGGAAGGTGTGTGGATACAGCCCAATATCTCGGACACCGTGGGATCCAAACTTGTTCCGCGCGTGCATTCACGAACATGCTGTGCCACGGGCCTTGTTGCATGGACAACGCACGCGATCCATCGTCAATTGTGCTACACTGGGTCTGGGAAAGTATTACGGTTTATTAGGCGCACAGTGAATCACCGTAAGACATGGGTAAGGCGATGGAAAAATTTATGCTGTGTTGTAAGACGCGATTTCCGCCGTGCGCATGATGATTTAGTGAACGAGAAGTCAATAGATTTTTATACCAGCAGCCCATTATCGTGCGATCGGCCTCTGGACCCTTTGCCCGGTACCGATATATCCCTGACTTTATACCTACCATGCAAACTCCTCATATTTCTGACCATCTGGACCCGAAATTCCCCTCTGTGTCCCCGTGTTATTACTTAATATCGCCTAATCCATATCCCCACCCTCTCGTTCTCTCAACCCTCATCCTCAATCGTTCACGCCCTCCCGCTCCGACCCGGGCAATTTTTTTCCCCGAAATTTACAGCAACGACGCAGTATTGCCAGAGGGTCCACTGGAATTTATTGGCTTGGTTAACAAGAATTTATCATTGCTCAGAAACTGCGAGTATGGCGGAATTGCTTCAGATGAATTTGAATGAAAATTTTTACCTTTTTTCTCCTTTTAACGTGCAATTTTTATCATTGAAATTGAATATTCTACGACTTTATTTCATATTGAAAAGATTAGTATTTTTAATTAATTAAATATTACTTTTTTTTAGGAATTTTTTTTCTGTCAAACTTTTAAAGACATTGAGAATTTATTTTCATTTTTTGCCGATATCTCGGTAACTATGCCAGATAATGAAAAATATCATATAAGTTACATAATTTAAAATTAAATTTTCTAAAAAAAACATAGAGTACATTTTTTTCATATTTTGCGTGGTTTTCGAGATATTTTGAAAAATAAAAATTTTCAACAATCAAAAAAACAATATTTCAAAAACCGAGTGCATTGCAAAAAATTTTATTCAACATTTTTTGTAGATAATCAACCCCTTGTTCATTAATTATTCTATACATTTTTCGTTATTTTCAAAATTTCTCGAGTTATCACGAAAAAAACATCCGAAAAAATTCACATTTCTGTCTATAATTTTGATGAAAAATATTTCAACTAAATCAATAACGTTTAAAAATAGAGTTAATGTATTTGATGGATTAAAAAAACGAGAAAAAAACAGCGCTTACAACGATGAATCAATTTTTTTTTCGTTTTTTATATACGACACAGTTAATTCCGCCGACGAGGCTGCTGTACGAAGATGCGAATGACACCCTCTCGCCAGCAGTACAGAAAATAGTATATTGCGAGGGTTATTAATGGCGGGTCTAGGGTGTCGTGACTCCGCGGCGGCAAAACGTCCACCTTACGTCTTTGCAAGCTGTGTCTCGCGATAGATCTCGTGGAGAAAAGCTGGAGCCTGACCTTTCGGTCGAGTAGGTGGTCCGTTTTCCGCTTCTAAATTCCGTGCTTTGATCCGCCACACCAATGGTGAATAAGAGACTACTTTGAAACGAGGGCATTAATAATGGACAACGGCTGCGCGACCACTCGCTTACGACTGTTACTGCGCTATTAATTGCTGTCGCGCGCTCAAATTGACAAATGGGCCGTTTCCGCGGTTATCATAAATGCGATTTATCACGTGAGATGTGCAAGAGGGTGGAATTAGACAATTTCTGATCATCTTTTTTCTCCATTAAAAACTTTTCGAGCTTTACGACCGTCATTTGGCCAGAGACTGATCGGCCAAAGTTGCCTGGATACCACGTGGTGGATACCAAAGTCGAATCGAATCAGAGTTCATCCTCGTAAATATTGATGAGCCCCACTACCGTAAAGTTCACTCACTCGTTTTATATCCAACTCGCACCATCCCTTGTGTCTGTCTATCCTTTTTCTTGCAGTGTCACGCGACTACGGTAAAACTCATCTCTCCTCTTCTTTCAGAAGGAATTGTCGTGAACAAAATTTTCCCGGTGAATCATTGAGTCCAGTTTTAATTTCAGAGAACAACTGGGATATTTGGAAATTATTGAGGGAGCGGAATGAGGAAAACGTTCGAGGTAATTGTCCACTGAGATTTTTTTTCAGAGAGGAAAATATTCGGGGGTAATTTCTTTTAAGGATATATCTTGAAAAATATTCTTTCTATTGGCACTAAGCGAGACTGTTGCATATGTCTTATACGCGTATCATCTCCCATATATAGTGACAATTCATCGTTGAGACTGCAGTCTCTAATAAATAGAGAGACTAAAGTCTAGATCGACTGTTATTGTCGCGATACAGATTAATTAATTTTTTTCAACTGTAAATTATGACATTTTCTTATTTTACATTTCAACCAAGTAATTACAATTATAAATGGACTTTTTCTATGATTTTATTTATATTGATAAACGTGTGAACTTATTATTATTTTCATTTTTTATATTTATGAAGAAAAATAATCTTGATAATTATTTTGCGATAAATGCCACTCGAGGAGCGTAATTAGAAAAACGAAATAATTATTTAGATCAAGTAAATGTATTGAATGTAACTTTTATTATACGTAATTATATTATTTATAAATTTAAAGTTTAATAGAAATATTGCACGGTTCCAGGCATTTATTCTAAATCCGTCCGGGTAGCAGCTCGGCCAGAAATTTTCCAAGTCCCTCTAGCTCGGCTGAAAATTTTCCAAGTTCTCCATGAAGAACTTGGAAAAATTTTGGTACGACAACCCGAGGAAGTTGGGGTCTCCAAGCTCTCGTTGGCACACTGTCGTCTCTGAGCTTGTGCAACGTTCGAATCGAAAAAATAGCACGAGACTCGAGTCTCCAAAAAGTACGATTCGTGAGACATGCGCGAGAGACTAAAGTTTTTCAAAAAAAAAATTAAAAAGACTAATCGCGACGGTTTAAACACTTAAACACTTATACGATTGAAAAAATTTCACGTCTTCAATTGTATTGATGGAAATTTTTTAGTTGGATATCGTTTTTTTTTTAATTGAAAAAAATGTGAATTTCAATTTTATCATATCGTTTTTTTTTTGTAAATTTAATGAGAGTTGAATTTGTATAAATTAATCGGCTGAGAGAAATAATTGGCACGCAGTCTGAAGTTGGAAGTCATTAGACGCTGGAGAACATCCGATGTACTTTTGGCGGAAATTCATCAATGATCAGCGCAGCAGACGGAATGTAAGGGAAGGCACTCGCGGTAGTCAATTGATTTTCCGTAGCTCCATCGACTCGAGTAAAGCTGCTTAAATTTTGAATAAAGCTAGAGAGCCATTAATGTAGCCTTATAGAAGCTTACGAAGCAACACGTGCGGGAAGAACATGAACTATATAGTACGATTATATCAAACTATATACCTAATTTGCCCACCTAGCTTTCCAATTTTCGCTACACTTTCCTCATCAGCCATTGGCGCAACGAAATTTGCACGGAAATATCTAAACTTTCTCGGCTTAAAGTGATGAGTAAATAATTACAGAGTATTTCTAATCCTTGAATTAATATTTCAGCCCTTCACTGCCTAATGGAAACTTTGTCTCTGCAATTTGAAAAATATATATATATCTACTAAAAACAAAAATGATCTCAGAAAAAGATATCGCATTTTTATAAAGCAAAAAAATTCTCTTGCTGCTATAAATCATAATATCTTCAAAACCATTAAAGATGAAGAATTTTTTCAAGAGATCATTTTTGTAGAAAATTTTATTAACTACAAAAAAGATTCCAAGTAAAATTTCTCCAACTCGCATCTTTATTAAGATATTCGCAGTTGAATAATTTGAAAATTTTTTCAACAAATAACCTCATACAAAAAATTCGAGCTTTTTAAAATCGAAATATCTTCAAAATTATTGAAGATTAAGATTTTTCTTAAAAAACCTTTTTTTTAGAGAATTTTATTATCTACAAAAAAGATCTCTAGCAAAATTTATCTATCTCTCATCCTAATCAAGATATACACGAGTAAAAAAAATCTGAAATTTTCCGCGATACGTCCTTTTAATTTTTAAATTTTTCAAATGATCTGTACACTAAAAAAATTTATAAAAACTATTAAAATTGGTGTATACAATGATTTTTTTTTACTATTCCAAAACAAAAATAAAATTTTATTAAAATAAAACGAATAATAAATATTTTTGTGTTGTAAAATTTTTTCCCATTTGCTGGAAAACTCGTATTATCATTGCAGTAAAATTGACAATTTATTTTTCTACACGTGCATTAATTATTCCACGAACAATTTTGCACAGGTGTCGACAACAAAGCCATCGTCGCGAGGAGAATGCATATCCCAACGGCGCTACACCCCCGACACGAGGGATGAGGGACCACGAAAGGCGATTTCCCACCGAGCCAGATAAATCACCCGGGTAATTAAAGATGTGTTGAGATAGTCGGCGTTGAGATGCGCGATATAGCACCTCTTGCAAGCGTGCGCGCATGCATTAAACATGCGCGGCACGATGCACGGAGGTGCACACACCACTCACGTAGGCCGCGATTAGGCGCTAACCCGCGCGCAAACCACGCACTTTGTCTTGGCCGGAAAAAAATCCTGACGGCATTTACCCTGCCGATATTTCGTTAAAAAATATAAAACAAAAAGCTATTATCAAAAAATCAATGGAAATTTTGTTTCTTTAATTTCATAAAAAAGGACTTTAGAGTGAGAAATGGGGTTGTATATTCACGCTGCTCGTCGTCTCACCCAATGGCTATTTATGCGCCCACCGTGACCATCCGTTTTGTTGGCAGACGTGGCCGGCACTCCGCGGAAATTCAGCGCCGCGCGTCGGAAGTCCGAGAAAACCGCTCGTGCACAACACCCCGCGGCCACACGGCTCTTTGAAATGTGGATTTATCGTTGCGATCGCTTTACATCCGCCCTCGCGTACACGTGCTCTATGGGGTATAGGTACTCAGAGCGTATTACGAATTTCAGGCGCGGAACTCCCGACAGGCCCTGGCCTATCAGCGCCGCGCATCTACTGAATATTCCGATGTGGACGTCTTGATACATGAGTCCAGTGAAAATTGCTTTTACACGTCTCACGTCTCTGGCTATCCTCGGGGGGAAGAAACCGAATATTCATTGCCTGCAACGGAAATAAAAATTATTATTCTGATTATGGCTGATTTTTTAACGTTTAACACTATATTTCATAACTATTTCATCATAAATTGGATATTTAAGGGGTGTTTTATGGTCCTTAAACCGACACTATGGGGTCGCAACTTTTTTGGGGGGCTCCTTAGACTCTAAGGCAATTATAAAAAAAGTTTTATCACTAAACAAAACATTTAACAATATATTTCACAATTATTTTCCACAAATTTGAGGTTTGGGGGTGTGCGATAGTCTTTGAAACGTTGCCAGGGGGTTGAAAATTTTTTTGGGTATTTTTCAGACTTTAAACTAACTGTAAAAAAAATATCACCATGAAGAAAAACATTTAACACTATATTTTATAATTATTTTCTAAGAATTTAAGGTTTATAGGGTGGCTGATGATCTTTGAAACAACGTCAGAGGGTTGCTGATTTTTTCAGGTTTTCCTCAAACTCTAAAGTAACTTGAAAAAATTTTTCTGATCAAGAAAAGCATCATAATACAGTATATTACCCAATTATTTGCCGAAATTATGCTCTTTTTTCACCTTTTTAAGCGAAAACCTTTAGTCTTATCCTTTGAAAACGTTGGAAAAAAATCCTGTATCTCGTTTGGGAGTAAAAAAATGACAGTGAAACACTGTAGAGACTGTTTTTTTTTTTCAAAGTTATATTTAGCATAGAAAAATATTGTAATTCCAGTTGACTAAAATTGTTGACATTATTGGCGAAGACTAGGGCGTTAAAAAAAGGGGTTGCAGGATAAAAGACGAAATGTGTTATTTTTCTGAAAGACATATGCTGAAACTGAGAAAAACATTGATGCATTTACTTCATGGGTTTCGACAGCACAAAGTATTTTTCTTGGGACACGAGAACGCGTAATCCGGGCTATCGTTTTACAATGCTGAGTTGCTGCTTGCGTTGGTCGTTGGGGATGGACAGGGAGAAAAGGATAATATTGACTCAGCAATGCTGCTCTACCTCGATCTACTCGGCTTGTGCGGTGGCTTCCTTCTCCTCCACTCGTGAAACATGGTATTTTGATTTTCACAGAGGCAAATTTATGATTTTTCCATATCTGTAATCCTCTCAATATTTTTTTTATTATATATATATGCATAGAAAACATTTTATTTTACGTTTAGGGAGAATTATTTTGGTCATGTATTTTTTTTTTCTATTTTTTCAGGATATTAGTACATTGAATGCAAATCTGTTCCAAGCTATAGTCTTTCGCTGATGGAATTTAAGCGGGTTAAAAATTTTTTTTTACTCGCCCTAAACCACCTTCCATTAGTGGAGTAAAAATTGCACTTCACGCGCACTGAGGAATAAATATATAATATATCCAATGTGGATGCCAGTGGGTTTTTATCCGATAAAAAAAAAAAACATTGAAATATATTTCAATTGCGAATACAAAATCTCTTGGCAGATAATACATTTTCACTTTTCTTTATCCGAAAAAAATAAAAATGAATAATAGAAATTAATCGAATGTTGGAATTATAAAAAAATTCATCTATAGGATTATTTTAAGTAAATTCTGACTTTTTAAAATCAAAATATCGTCGAAATTAATGAAGATTAAGATTTTTATAAAGAGATCTTTTTTGTAGAGAATTTTATTACCTACAAAAAAGGTTCTTAACAAAATTTGTCTAATTTGCATCCTTCTTAAGATATATCAACAAGCAAAAAATTTTGAATTTTTCAGCGATACGCTCTTTTGATTTTAGACACTTGATATTTTGTTTTTCAATTTTTTACCTCATTTTGAATTTTTTCAAATAATCTACACGCTAAAAAATTTATCGAAAATATTAAAATTTTTGAGAAAATATCAATTTATTATTCGAAATATTTAATTCTCTATTTTTTATAGAAAAGACAGAATGAAAAAATTCAAAAATTCTAATTGTTAAAAATTTTCAAAAGTTTAAAATCTATATTTTCAATTTTAAAAAACTGGATTAGTTGGATATCTTGCGGCACACTCGAACGAAGAGTTTATCGACGTGACGATTGGCCAGCCGTCAATTTCACGAAATGCTTCGTTCGAGCGTCAAGGGAGTGCGGGATACGGCAACGATGCACGACATCCTCTCAATCATCATTACATTACCGGTAATGATCCATTAGCATCCGTCAAGTAGCTGTCGTTAATGCCTGAGTATATGTGTGTCATGAGAGTTGCCGTCGTCGCGACGACGGAAGCGCTCGAAACAATCAGCAGAAGCGGCCTTGGCGCAGAGGACGTGACGAAACTCGCCAAGCAAAGTCTCCTCGCGCGGCGATGATGGACCTCTCTGTGTCCCGGGAGAGACACAACGCGCGAACAACAGATATTAACTGATGCCGAACGTGCTTGTGCGTTTAACTCTTCGTCATCCGCATGAGGAACACGATTCCATCGCTCGCGCCCACGTCGAATCCGTGTTCTGATGTCCACCAAGACGGATAACGACTATTCGTTTTTCTCTCGCCGAACCTAGCAGCACAGGTATATCGCGTTACTCGTGCGCTTTATATCGATGAGCCGTCATTTGTAATAATTTCGCATACAACACCACTCGGATTTATCCCAGTCTTCAACATCTGTTTGCACTCGAGGTGTCTCCACTCTTTTGGCGCCGCGAGGTTACTCGCATATGTGCATAGGTATATTACTTCAAGATCTGTAATATCTATTGTAAATGTTTTTTTATTTTAGAAATGTGTTCTCTCTGCTGGAAAAAGATAAAAAAATTTTTTTTTTTTAGTTTTAACGAAGGCGCTAAGATATTTTTTTCTTCATTATTTCACCAAAAAAAGTGTTTTTTAATTGAATCAATTTGAATAATGAACTTTAGGATGATGGATGCAGAAAAAAAAAATTTTTTTTATGAAATTTTTCAATATAGGAGTATGGATATTTTGTTATTTTCGTGATTTTTACGTGATAACTCGTTAAAAAAGTACAAAAATGAAAAATACTACTCTTATTAAATTATCAGGCAATTAATTTCCGATAAAAATATCGAATAAGTTTTTTGTGTATTTCTCTCTGTTTTCGATATATTATCGATATTTGAAAATTTTTATTTTCCGAAATATCTCGAAAACAAAGCTAAATATGACAAAAATTTATTTGAGGTTTTTTGTAGGAAATTTTATTCTTTATCATTTTTGTTGAGTACAATTTTTCGTTATCTTGCTTCGTTACCGAGTTATCGCCATAAAACGAAAAAAAAATCATAAAAATCACATTTCATTTAATAAAATTAAACGTGACTTTTTGGTAATGTGCTGCATTTTTAGGTAGATTTCATAAATCTAACTATTGCAATTGTCCTCATGGTAGAATTTTCACCTGAATTTATCATTATATGTTCTAATTAGTCGATTAGAACTAATTCAGGGGACAAATGCAATAGTTAGATTTATGAATAATCTACCAAAAAATTCTGCTATCATATTCGACAATTCACAGCATGTGGATAGGTCCTCCAATCATTTTCAAGTATTTATTCACATAATCAATCAATTTTTCAAATTCCACGCCGGTGGAACACCCCTAAAAAATAGAAAATCAATTAAAATCACTATAAAAAAATTCTGCTACCATATTCGACTGTCCACGGCTTGTGGATAGGTCCTCCAATCATTTTTGAGTATTCATTCACATAATCAATCAATTTTTCAAATTCCACGCCGGTGGAACACCCCTAAAAAATAGAAAATCAATTAAAATCACTATAAAAAAATTCTGCTACCATATTCGACTGTCCATGGCGCGTGGATAGGTCCTCCAATCATTTTTAACTATTTGTTGTCCTAATTAATGAATTTTTCAAATTCCACGCCAGTAGAACACCCCTAAAAAATAGAAAATCAATTAATATCACTATAAATAAATTCTGCTCCCATATTCGACTGTCCACGGCGCGTGGATAGGTCCTCCAATCATTTTTGAGTATTTATTCACATAATTAATAATCATTACAATTCCACGCCGGTGGAACACCCTTAAAAAATAAAAACGCCAATCGGCCTCACCCCAGATGTAGGGTAGATTTCATTTATATAGGTTTAATCTACATTATAAACGATTAAAAATAAAGAAAAATAAAAATGTAGTAGGTCATTTTAAAGATAATTTCGTAAGCTACAAGATGCTCCTTTTAAAAATGAGCTATCTGTTATCATTCGCAAGCTGTTCCGAAAAGAAGTCACGATAATGGCGTTTTTAACGATTTTTGAAATTTTAAATGGTCACCATTTCTAAACTAACTGACCGATATGTCTCAGATTCGAACTCGTTCAAGGTAGTGACTCAAATAATAAGTGTACAACTACTAACAGATAGCTCATTTTTCAGAGTAGAATTTGGTAGCTTACGAAATTATCTTTAAAATGACCTACTACATTTTTCTGCATTTTTAATCGTTTTTAATGTAGGTTTAATACAAATGAAATCTACCCTACATCTTGGGTGAGGCCAAATGGCGTTTTTTTTATAGTTGAAAAAAACAAAAAAAAATCGAAAAAATTTTCTCATGTGGTTGTAATAGTATTTATACGACAGTTTGCGCGTTCCCACGATAAATAACTCGATATTTTCTTTTATTTCTTCAAGTTCGGAGCACCACACTACGAACAACGCACGCACAGTCTCGCGATACGAGAGGTGGCAGTCTTAATCGACTTTCGCCCGGCCCCACGAGACTTATATCAACGAGCATCGATTTGTAATTATTCTGGAGAACACGGTGCGAACGTTAATTCGATTTATAACTTGCAACCGCACGTCGAAATAAAAAAAACCGTCGCAGCAGTCGATCTTGTGTGTATACGCACTCGTCGATTGGGTTCGTATAGTATTAATCATTTCTGTCTGAATGTTCGAGCGGGTGATATATGCCCGAGACAAAACGAGTTGGGCGAGACGAGGTTAAGTATGTATAGGGGCAAGTCAGATTTTATTTGCACATACGTTAATTCCAGCAGTTGATGAAAACACGGCCGGATTCGTCCGGAAAACATCCCTCAGCGTCACCCCTGCTTGTAAGGGTTACGTTGAGTCGTCTGCTTAATTAAATAAAACATCCCTATTCTCATTTTGAGGCTTCCACAGTCTTAATCTGTTTCCTCGCTCGTCGAGTGGAATTTTATTTCTTTTTAAACACATTTAAGCACAAATAAATTATTTTCGATTAATTCGAGGGTCAAGTTATATGTTGAAATTGTACCTTAGTAACTAAAATTAGTTGTGGATTAGTGGAAGAGTTGTTTAGGACCTTAAAACCATGTTAGAACTAGATATCGCTTGTCTAAGATAAAAAAAGTGCGAAAAAATTGAGACCTCTTTATTTGCTGATATCTCGATAAAAATTTGAGTTAGACAAATTTTGTACAGGATCTTTTTTGTAGCTTATGAAATTTTCTATAAAAAAGATCTTTTCAAAAAAATCTCTAACTTTAATAGTTTTTGAGATATGGTAATTTAATAAAGCTAGAATTTTTTCAAAGCTTTTTTTGATTGAGAAAAGTTGGAGTTAATTAAACTGTAAATATCTTGATAAGGATGCGAGTTAGATAAATTATGTTAAAGACTTTTTTTGTAGCGAATAAAATCTTCTACAAAAAAGGTCTCTTGAAAAAAATCTCAATCTTTAATAGTTTTTAAGATATTATGATTTGAAACAGCAAGAGAATTTTTCCTGTACACTTTTTTAGTTTTCAAATCACGTTATGAGTGTATGAAATATTTTTAACCGATTAAAACTTCAACTAGTGCCTTAAACCCTTAACTAAAACCTTAAACTAACGTCCGAACATGGAAAATTCACTTGTAACTAGTCTCTTTCTAGTTTTAACTCCAAAAAATCGACGATAAAATTTTTTTTTCGGGTGAAATACAAAATAAATCCGACTAAATATAAATTATTTCGACTGAAACTTGCAGAAAAAAGTTGGATTTAAACATTTTAGAGTCTGGGAAGCGTGATCGCCCACATGAAGGAACAGATTCTGGGTGGTTATCCGGCGATAGCCTTTTGAAATGTATTTGAGATTAGTTAAATGTGTGTTTGCATTGTAAGCGTGGCGCGTTAATGCTCAGACTTGCCAGGGCGTAAGTGGTGCTATCGCGAGAACACGTGGGATCCCGATATATACAATAGTTGCATTATGTACTTAACTCGTATAGAATATGAATGCCCTTGTTGGCAAGAAAGTTTGCACGCGCACATCCCCGCAAGTAAAAGCCAAGATAAATTTATGATCCAAGATTTATTTCATTATATTGCCAGAGCGCAATTTTTAATTCGTATTCGAAACTTTGCCCCAAGCTCTCAATACCTAAATGCGCGCTTCTTGTTAGAGAGCACACTCTCTACTCGCCATTATAAAAACCTCGTGATATATTATGAAACAGCCCACGCTTTCTGTCACAGTCCGCAACGTACAACGAGGATGCAACCTGTGTTGTGGTATTTTACTCTAAACGTCACAACGCATGTTATATTACGTCTTCGTTAGCAGTCATCCAAGAAGATCTATGAGCTAATGGTCTATCGATCACTTGGCTATTGTATACAAGAAGTTCGAGGTGCACTTTGGATCTAGAAATATTTATTTAGCATTTAGTCAGTGTTAAAAATAGTTTTATGGCTTGTTCGTGATTCCTTCTTTTGTTGATGGTTTACTACAAGTTTTTAACGCGTATCGTCTCTCATAGATAGAGACAATTCATCGTTGAGACTGCAGTCTCTAATAAATAGAGAGACTAAAGTCTAGATCGACTATTATTGTCGCGATACAGATTAATTAATTTTTTTCAACTGTAAATTATGACATTTTCTTATTTTACATTTCAACCAAGTAATTACAATTATAAATGGACTTTTTCTATGATTTTATTTATATTGATAAACGTGCGAACTTATTATTATTTTCATTTTTTATATTTATGAAGAAAAATAATCTTGATAATTATTTTGCGATAAATGCCATTCGAGGAGCATTATTAGAAAAACGAAATAATTATTAAGATCAAGTAAATGTATTGAATGTAACTTTTATTATACGTAATTATATTATTTATAAATTTAAAGTTTAATAGAAATATTGCACGGTTCCAGGCATTTATTCTAAATCCGTCCTGGTAGCAGCTCGGCCAGAAATTTTCCAAGTCCCTCTAGCTCGGCTGAAAATTTTCCAAGTTCTTCATGAAGAACTTGGAAAAATTTTGGTACGACAACCCGAGGAAGTTGGAGCCTCCAAGCTCTCGTTGGCGCACTGTCGTCTCTGAGCTTGTGCAACGTTCGAATCGAAAAGACAGCACGAGACTCGAGTCTTCAAAAAGTTCGATTCGCGAGACGTGCGCGAGAGACTAAAGTCTTTCAGAAAAAAATTCGAAAGACTAATCTGTGGAAAGACTGTAAAACGTCGTAAAGAATTCCTTATCGATTTGAAAAACCCAAATTTTCCCGTCCTAGAGTGGTTTAGAAGAAACTTTAAGAATACTAAAAAGAAAAATCTATAAAATATCAGAATTTTCCTCTTACAATTAAAAAAAAAAACTTTTTCACTGTCAAATTGAAAGAAAAAAATATTAAAATAAATCTTCTAGCGACTGTTGAGCAATTGTTGAAAATCTCCTGACGGAAATATCAGGTTTTGCCGCGGCCTTGTCAACAAAATGCAAATGGAATGCCAAGCAAACAAGAACTGGTCATAAATATCATATACAATAATGATTCTAACTCGTTCTACAAGGCACCATAGATCGGTAAGACACCCGATATTATCTGTGTGAAGTGTCAGAGCAAGTTAATTGGCATTCTCACGCATCGTGGAGTGCATTTACCCGTACACCTTGCAGATAAGTAGTAGCTGTCAACGCTAACCGGCTCTCGGTAGTAACAATCACCAGGGCGCCAGTAAATCCGCGTTGTATTAACGATTATGTTACACAATCCGCAACGGGTGCAAGTGGCCACATCGGCAGCGGGTTATCACATCGATTAATCCAAATGCTAGTCATCACTTTGTACATGTGTACTATAGATTCGGTACAACTCCATCATTTGGCGAGTCTGTTCCACTAACGCATGACTAGTTGTATCTGATGCCCAGACGACACATTTGATGGATTGCGGCTAAACCGTTCGATAATCGGGCCAATGAGGGTTGTTGCAATCTGTTATGAAGGTATAATTCAATATTTATAACCGGAAAAACACTTTTTTCGTCAGGATGCCATGATACGTGGAAAAAAATCAGGTTCTACGAAAACTTTTATTTTTTTCCGACCAATTAAATAATGGATTTTAGCATTTTTTCACAATTTTGGTACTAAAATTCGTAAAATTATACAGTAAAAATAAGTCTCATTACGGTTGAAATAGTACATTGTTCACCAAGGGAGCAAAAGAGGTCATTTCGACCGTGAAAAGTTTACAGGAATTCACGGTCAAAATGACCTTTTTTGCATCCCGAGGTATAAACATACTATTTTTCGTCGTAGCGGGAGAAAATAAGGTTTTTGCTCCCGCTATATGACGAAAGGATTTTTTTTGTCCGCAAAATTCAAAAAAATTTTCAAAATGGTAAGTATACTAAGTAATAATTTAAAATATTATTACATCCCGAGAAAATTGGGTTTTGTACGAGAATTTTTTTTTTCTCCTAAGATTAGTTGGATATATTTGGGGATTTTATCAGTTTTTTTTCAAGTTCATGAATAAAATTCGGATGATAGCACAGTAAAAAATTTTTTCAAGTCAATTTTGCGTTTCAAAATGATGGTAAAAAAATTTTTTTCATCTATCAATTATAAAGAAAATTCTCTGAATTATAGTTGAATTAGTTCGACCGTGTTTCCATATTTAATGTTTTTCAATATTTTTTTGTTTTTTAAATATATTTCAACTTAAACACATTATATGGTACTACATTATATGGTACATAATGGTGGTGTGCAAAATTGATGAAAATAGTTGGATAAAAAAATGTAAATTTACTCGTTGAAAATCCGGGAAGAAACTGGTGACGTGGTTCCAAGTATTGATTTTTCAGTGCCTGCTATTTTATCAGTAAACGTCAGAGATATCGGAGCAATTATCGATAAAGCCGGGTTTACCGGACTTTCCCACGAAAACTGACAGTTCTTCCTCGGTTTTTTGTGCGTGCGAACGTCTCCAGAAGCGCAGTAAGTAAAAATTTTTGCATTTTACCGTTTTACAAATTTTCGCATATCATTAAAACATATTTTAAGTAACATTCAAGTGAAATTACACTGTTTCTATCGAAAAAAAACGTCATTTGCACTGAAAATTCATGTGAATTGCGCCGAAAAAGTACGTGATTTTCATCTTAAAAGACGTCGATTGCATCGAAGAATACGCAGCGGTTTGCACCGAACTTTTTACACTTTCATATCAATATATATAATGGAATAATTCGAATAAAGAACGAATTAATAAATAATTTGCAAAAAAAGCAATGTATAAAATGTTTTACTCACTGAATGCATAACACGTCCGCACTCATCGAAAGCCAGTGAAGAACTGGGCGACGTGTTCGTCACTATTGATTTTTTCCTGATATCAGTACACGTCAGAGATATCAGAACAATTATCGATAAAGCGACGCTTATCGAACTTTCCCACAAAAACTAACAGTTTTTCCCGGGTTTTCAGCCATTGCGGACATCTCCAGCAGTGCGGTGAGCGAAAATATTTACATATTTCCATTTTGCTAATTTTTCCATAACAGAAAAAAAATACTTCCAACTGAAATTTAAATAAAATCCACTTTTTAAATGCTCTAAAACATAAATTACAACATTTTTCACATTATATCCATTAATTACAACATTGTTAAAAAAACAAACTCTAAGATTTTTATATCTCTCTTGTAGAAAAAGTAAAGCTGTCTACAGAAAAATCCGTTATACCCCGTGTATAAATTCTTCCGATTAATTTACCGTTGTGAATAACTTTAATTAACGACTACGAGATTGCGGACCTACAGCGATACCTGATGTAGGAAGGACAAGGAGCAACAAAGGGCTGTGCATTTGACCCTTTCGCTCATCCACGAGCTCCTTTGCCAGTTTAATTACCTCGAATTTCGCGGGCTGATTCTATCGCGCGAATTTCCCGGCGGAATATTATAATAAACTGCTCCCTCAGTGAGGTTATGCAGAACCCTTTGCCCCATAACTCAACTGCGTCTTGTCACTTTCATTTTCATAATTGCAGATTGTTAGGAGGAAACTCCTTGACTGCTTGCAGCCTTTACTCTTCAACTTTACTCTCAACTTTGTTGAATCCTTGTTTTCTTGTATATACACAAGTACGTGTACCTTTTTTTTTACAAGATTGTCCTTTATTATATAGAGGCTGCTCCCCAGTAATGGGTTTTAAGCTCTTGCCTCTGTATTAATTTTTTTCTGCATTTATTTCGCGGCGTTGTTAATTCATGCGAATCGTCTGCGGATTGTGGTTTTTACTTTCAGACCCACGGTATAGTGGGGATTTAACGGGGCCTCGGTGTCCGCGTAAGTAGCCGCTAATAAATCCGCGTTGTCACGACAGAGTTGCGCCAAGCAGATGGTCGCACACGGCACAAGCAAAGACACAATCTCTCCCTTGTTTTGCTCTTGCCAGCAATAACCTTCTCTCTGCAGTACATTAAGCCTCAAAGGTTTTGCAGGGGGCTTGCAGCGAACTGTACAACTCCCCGCACAATATATCTACGCAAAATTGTCGTCCTTTGGTAAGTAACGCATTAATTTGCGCCAAAGTAGAGACCGCACTCATCAACCCAATTCACGCTGTTAACGAAAACACGCTTAAAACCGCAAGTAAATTTTTTTTTTACCTATTTTAATTGATATTATGAACAGAAGTAGTTGAAAATTAATTTAACTATTTTGGTTTTCGATGAAAAAGGTGCTATATGCAGTTGCAAGGCTGAAAAAGATGTTTTTTAAATGAATTTTTTGGTTTTCATTGTCGGAATTTAAATAAAAAAATCCATCGGATTCTTCTAGAGGATATAGATAAATCTGAGGATTAACCGAAGGAATAGTAAAAATTTAAATTTTTGACAAAATTACGACTATTTAAACAGTAAATTTGGATTTTTTACCGGAATTTTCGTGAAAAATTGTTTTAAAAAAATAGAAATATTTATCGAAAATCTTATTCCTTAGATTAATAGCTGAGAAATATATGTGAAAAGGTTGTGTTGAAATTTCAGATCGATCGTTCAAGCCGTTTTTGAGAAATCGTGGTCAATCGATTTTAAAAACACTGTTTTGAGAAAAACGCGTTTAAAATTTGATATTTGCTATTTCAGCTTATGTTTTTCCTATTTTCCAATGCTCATCCGTATTTTCCAGAATATTTGCCGGATTATTTGAAATTTTCCAAGAGTATGCTCAAAAAACATCGCGTGTCTAAAACCAAAAAAGCGTATCGCCAAAAAATTCAGACCTTTATACTTGCTGATATCTTGATAAGGATGCAAGTTAGACAAATTTTGTAAAGAACCTTTTTTATAGTTAATAAAAATCTCTACAAAAAAGTTCTCTTGAGAAAAATCTTAATTTTCAATAGTTTTGAAGATATAGGTTAAAAAAGCAGGAAAATTTTTCCTATACGCCTGTTTGGCTTTAAAAAATGATTTATTGAGACTTGAGTTCTATAGAAAAAAAATTTCTTCTACTAGGGAAAACAGTGTGGAATATTTCTCAGACATATTGATAGTCGATAATGCCAATTTAGGAGGCCACATCGCCGGCATCCTGTGGGTAACCACTGTTCTCTGAGCGCTCGGCGGAGAATTCACGTCGACCGGACATGCATGAAGTCGCCGGGAGAAAACGCGCACGTGGCCCATAGGGAGGAGAAGGGTCAAGAAGCGGAGCGAGACAAACGAGGTAGGAGGATTGGCCGTGTAGATGGTCTCGCAGCCAGCGAGATGTTCTCTGCTCTCGTCATAACTTGCCCTGCCATCAGTCGAAAACAAACGCGCGTCTAATAAATCCTTGGGAACGTCCCCGAGGAATCTACAAAGGCGACATTTGGACCTAGAGACAAACATGCAGTTGATGTGTAACGTGTCTGCGTCTCTGTTATGAATTCGCGGTGAAGATGTCTCTGGGCTTTTGTCGGGTGTACTTGAAGAACGTCTGGCCACTCAGCGCAGAGAGCTCGAGAGCCGTCACCAGACCTCTATATAACTATATGTGTGTCTGAGTGAGCTTTCGCAAGCTGGATTATAACCTCTTTACGTTGGAGAAGGACGTAAAAAAAAATCCACATTAACCGATTTACCCTTTTTATCCTCCCACAGAGACGATTCAGATTTTTTTGATCGTTTCCAAAGAATTAATTTCCCTGTATACAGATTCTGACGTTAAACACTTGAATTTGATTAGAAAAATTTGGCAGAAGTAATTTTCCTTTCTAGGACGATAAAATTCGGGTTTTTTGAATCACTAAGAGGTTCTTGCAGTTTTTAAATTATCTTTCTGCGGTGTTTACAGTCCTTTCACAGAGCCACTAATAAAATTCAAGTGTTTAAATACCGTCGCGATTGGTTTCCGAATTTTTTTCTGAAAGACTTTAGTCTCTCGCGCACGTCTTGCGAATCGAACTTTTTGGAGACTCGAGTCTCGTGCTGTTTTTTCGATTCGAACGTTGCACAAGCTCAGAGACGACAGTGTGCCATGCTCTCGAACCTCTGAGGTTGAAGGAGCCCAACAGCATGGTTTTATTTTCCAAGTTCTTCATGGAGAACTTGGAAAATTTTCAGCCGAGCTAGAGGGACTTGGAAAATTTCTGGCTGAGCTGCTACCCGGACGGATTTAGAATAAATGCCTGGAACTGTGCAATATTTCTATTAAACTTTAAATTTATAAATAATATAATTACGTATAATAAAAGTTACATTCAATACATTTACTTGATCTAAATAATTATTTCGTTTTTCTAATTATGCTCCTCGAGTGGCATTTATCGCAAAATAATTATCAAGATTATTTTTCTTTATAAATATAAAAAATGAAAATAATAATAAGTTCGCACGTTTATCAATATAAATAAAATCATAGAAAAAGTCCATTTATAATTGTAATTACTTGGTTGAAATGTAAAATAAGAAAATGTCATAATTTACAGTTGAAAAAAATTAATTAATCTGTATTACGACAATAATAGTCGATTTAGAATTTAGTCTCGCTATTTATTGGATTTAAATCGCTGAATTTCATTCTATCAACACACGAATTTTTTTGTCCTGGGTTTTTTAGGTACTAGCTATTGGATGAGACAATAAACAGTGGGTACAATTAGGATTGATGTAAAATTTCCGATATTTATTGATGTAAATGAATTTTCTGATGCAGAAATCATGGGTTTTTCAGTTTCAGGCGATGGAGCATCATTTGAATGGCAAAAGACCTGATGCTTTTTTGCGATATTCAATATGGCAAGGTAATAGCAGCTTCACTCGAACGTTTCTATCCGCTGCAGCATGAGAGCACGCTTACCTTTGATCTCATGAGTATTTATTTAAAGAATATGACGCTCTGTTGACTCTGATATCCCTTCTACTCGGATGGACCTTGGCAAACGTGGAAGATATCATATCTACCTCTCTTTGCTTTTATCTATCTTTTGCTAAACTCACTCGTTCGCTACTTCTGCAATGCTTCCGGGAGTTTTGCCTCTACTCGTGCTGTGCAACTACGATTCGTATCGTGTGTCCAATGGCTACATTTGTACATTTCCCTATTGCTTATTTATGTTTTTCTTTGTTCGTTTCATACCGGAGTTTACCAGTCAATGCATTCCATCTCAGTTTATCGCTTTATCACACTGCAAGCTTGCTTTTTACATTTTATACCGACAATTCCGTCGATTTTATTGACTTTTATTGCAGTAAAAACTTTTCATCACATCAGAGGACTATTTTTGATTGAGGAAAAAATTTTTTCTGGTCAAAAACACGCAGGAATTTGTTATTTTTTATTGATATTGATGGTATCATGAATTTCGCCTCTTAAAAACACGTTTTGTAAGCACAAAAAAAATTTTCCATAATTTATATTTTCAATTAAAATGATATCCCGTGTCTAAAACCAAAAAGGCGTATCACCGAAAAATTTTGATTTTTTTTACTCGCTGATATCTCCATAAGGATGCAAGTTAGAGAAATTTTGTAAAGGATATTTTTTATAGCTAATAAAATTCTCTACAAAAAAGATCACTTGAGAAAAATTTTAATCTGTAATAGTTTCAAAGATATTTTGGTTTTAAAAATCCACAATTTTTTATGTAATTTCGTTTAATTGGAAAAAAATTAAAAATAATTTAATTTCGATATCTTGATAAAGGTGCGAGCTAGACAAATTTTTTAAGAGACATAATTTGTAGGTAATAAAATTCTCTACAAAAAAGGTTACTTAAGAAAAATTTTTATCTTTAATAGTTTTAAAGATATTTCGATTTTAAAAAGTCAGAATTTTTCTTATAACACTCTTTTAGCTTTAAAGTTATTTAAAAAATCAAATTAAATATTCAAAAAAGTTATAAATTTATTTCACAAACAGAATAACACTCAGGTTTCCGTTTCGAGTTACAACAGATGCATATCTAGCAGCTGCGCACCCCAACACAAAAATCACGTCAACTA
Source organism: Macrocentrus cingulum (assembly GCA_002156465.1). NCBI lineage: Eukaryota > Metazoa > Arthropoda > Insecta > Hymenoptera > Braconidae > Macrocentrus > Macrocentrus cingulum. The sequence goes on from MVJL01008543.1 coordinate 43,031, forward strand.
AGTGGAAATAAATTTATAGCAAGCGTGTCATAATCAGCGTGTCAAGATGCCTTCTTGGCGCGAGCAAATATCTTACTTTATACCATTAAGACCTAGACACATGAGAGAAATGGACATGTGCATCAGAAACAAGTATGGAAAATTTATACATAAAATCTCACACATTGCAGACGCATTGCGATATCCGACCAAAAATTCAGCATTTATAATATTTTGCACAGAGTGCGTATTCTTATGCGATCATCATCAAGTGTAGTTCAATTAAAACAGCCTCACGAGTTTGATTCTTGCAAGTTTACATATATACATGTTGAACGCGCGATTACAATGCGCATACTGACATGTGCATGTCGCGGCCATCATGATATAATGATTAAAATACCTGACTTCAATTAATCGAATGTCCATCGATAAATACCAAGGGATGATTTATCGACCGGATCAGCTCAATTGTAACGAGCAAATACGAATGATAGCAAATATTAATTGATATTAAATGCGTGAGGCTTTTTGTCCCAAGCCATGCGGATTTATCTACCGCATACTCTCGTGTAATCAATGCTGATTATATACATTGCGGCTGCCCCACGGTGTATCTAATTAATTCATTCCCTATTGACCATGCCAAGTTCGTGCGTGGCACATTCCATCAAAGAATTCACGGTCTCTATCTATATTGCATGAGCAAATTAATTCATTTATCGAAGCATAAATTTATTAGATCCTTTAGATTTTGATTTTTATTTATTTCATATGTGTTTTTAATTTTATTCAAGTTTATATCGAGGTTAAATCTAAAATTTCACTCATCAAATGCAGTTGGAAGTTCGTTTTAATTTGAATAATTAATTAATATTAAGAGAATATCTTTGATTAAAGGATGGAAATTTTGGTTTATTGTTTCTATTTTAATTTGAACTTATGATTCTTGATGAATTCAGATCGATTTTAGATGTAAGTTGAATTTTTAGACATTACCTAAATAATTGCAGTTGATTTAGTTGAGATATGTAGGTTAGTATTTTTATAAATTCATTTATTAAATTAATTTTTATAGCGTTTTCTTCATGTTTTATGGATTTATCTTAATTTTTTTATCGGTGATTTCATTTATGAACGATCCTAAAGTCAGGTAACGAGTTTAGATAATTAAATTAATTGGATATAATATTCTGGTATTTTTAAATTAGAGATTTTAAGAGTTTGAGTAATTTTGTTTTTTTAATTTATTATAAAATCAAGTGAGTTTTTTATTTTAAGAATTATTTTTTTAATACTCTTTGAAAATTCATCGTTTTCTTGAAAGTTAGATTAGTTGAATGTAAAAGTTGAGTTTTATTAGAAAGTAACTTTTCATCTCAATTTTTGATGATTTAATAATTTGAATAAATGATTTATAAGATGATTTTAAATATTTATTTTTCAATTTTTAAAGAAATCACACAGGTTTTAATATTAAAAATTATTTTTAAACACTATTTAAAATTTAACTCTTTATTAAACGTTCGTTCTAGCTGAATTATAGTTAGATGTAAGAATATTTATTAAAAGTAACTTTTCATATTATGGTTGTATGGTTTAAATTTCAAATCATTTCACCACGTGGTTTGTAAGAAAATGTGACTTGAACTTGCAATTATACGCCGCTATCGCCATAAGAGCCCATGTATATAAAGAGCTATATTTTAATTCCCAATTTTTCGTAAACGAAATTGAATAAAACTTGAAATATAGCTGCAGAAAAGACAGAGCAATAAATGGTTAGTTTTTTGTTTTGCTGGAACTTTTAAAAATTTTCGATTTTTAAAAATTGATTTTCTAATCAACGAATTAACAAAAAAGTTTTTATAATACCACTTTTGGATAGCCAATAGGGCACTTGAATCTAATGAAATTAAAATTGGGCCTCTGACTGATTTAATATCGGAGATACAACGTTTTGAACTTTTCGCATTTTGAGATGGCCATCGTCCTTAGTGTCTTAAATAGGCCTATGCCTACCAGGAACAAATCTTGACGTAAAAACTCTATCGCTTGAGTTGCCCACTTGACAGAGGCGTACACAAAGAGCACGGCGCTATATCCATATCAGCTGAGGATAAAGCTGATGGGCAGAGCAGCCAGGCAGCGTGTGGGAGGTCTCTCACATTGTTTATGCCGACGTATAAAAGTGACGCATTGTTATTACCCGGTTGAACGTGCAAATGGTGTAAATCAGGATCTATGCTTGGGTTGTGGCGCCTGAGAAATATTATCGTCTTAGCATCCTCTCGTTGCACCGCTTCCATAGGCACTCGCGGAGGTAACACGAGCGACTTAAGGGCTAGTGCCACTGCCATAAACTAGCTCATGGGGGGCTTTTATTGCGAGGCACTTGATACACGCGTGCAATCGGCATTTTGAAAATCATTGTGCTCATGAAGACTAATGATATAGGGTGTTTTCCGTCTTCAAGCTTATTGACACCTACTTGTGTAGCCTTCTGAATGCGTTGGAGAGCGTATTATTATGTCGATTTCACCGAGTGCAATGTGATCCACCATTTTATTGGGTTGTATGTTATGCTTAAAGTGAAATTGCCACCCGTAAGCCATAAAATTGAAATCCAATAGGTGGCTTGTGAGAAATAGCTTACTACCGAAAAATCGTGCAGACGGTATTTTATGAGAATATTGGTCATTTTTCGCTATAGATTTGGAAACTCCTGTGGTAAGACTGAAAATTTATTGGCACTTTATATGCCAGAATAAATGGTTTTTGTTTTTTTTTTTTATCTTATCGCGATTCAGTTTATTTTAATTCGTATCATTGGGACGAGTTAAAAAAAAAATATTGCCTTTTGCCAACCCGTAAATTTGTCCACAGGACAGTAAAATCGACGGGATTTTTTTTATCAGTACCTCTCCAAACGAGTTGTGTCTTTTTTTTTTTTTGTTTTTTTAAATTACGGAATTTGCACGCAGAATTTATTGGACAACTTGCGATTAGGTGGTGGATAAGTTATGAGCAAATTTGAATATTGGATACGGATTATGTATTTTATATTTGTAAAATTTTAAGAATTTTAAATTTTTAACTCTCAAAAAAATAAGGATTTATATTTTTTATTTGAAAAAATTGAAATTGAAGAAAAAAAATCTCTTTCCATTTTAAAACTAACAAAATTCCACTTGAAAAAAGTATACTCCCACTAAAAGTTCTAAAAAAACATGCAATAACCCCCTGACATCGTTTCAAATTCATCAAACACCCTCTAAACCTCAAATACATGGAAAAAAGTCATGTCATATAGTGCCAAATATTTTGCTTAGCTACTATATTTTTTCAACAGTTAATTTAGACTCCGAAAAACATCAAAAAAAAATTTACAACCCCCTAGCGTCGTATTAAAAATCATTAACCACCCTCTAAACCTCAAATTCATATAAAATAATTATAAAATATACTGTTAAATATGCTCTACCCTGCAATGATATTTTTTTACAGTTACACTAGAGTCTAAAAAATGCTCAAAAAATTTTACAACCCTCTAAAATCGTTTTAAAGACCATTTGTCACTCTTTAAATCTCAAATTCACGATATTTTTCAAGAAATAATTATCCCATTTATTCTTAAATTCTCTGTCTTGTAAAAAAATTTATTTCAACGTTACTCTCGAATTTAATAAGCGCAACCAAAAAAAATTCTACAACCCCCTGACAACGTTTTAAAAATCATGACCACTTCCTAGTCCCCTGTTATAATTATTTTATACAAAAAAACTTTCTATATACTTTAGAAAAAAAAAAGATTTTTTTATTCTAATAAAAAAGGAGAATTCTTCGTGAATATTCAGCGGTAAGAAAAGTTAGGTACAGGTAAATGAAATGAAATTGTTTAGGAAATTTCTCCAATAAATTACAATAGCATCTCTGAGTAATGAATTTTCATTAAAACTCACAGCGATGGCAAAGAGTATAAAGCGATGATATATTTATCCACAAGAGAAACTTGTTCCAGACAAAAGGATTTTTGAAATTGAGCAAGAACTCGGCTTCAAGAGCCCTTTTATTTTCAATCGATCTTAGAAACTAACTTGCCAATAATTTCTCGATAGTCCACCGAGCAAAGATGATAGGGTCCGTAACGCTGGTGGCTTCTACGTCGTCGCAGCGGCATATTAGGAAACTTTCCAACGATATATCTTTGAAAATATCGATTGGTCCGACTACTCTCATGCGAGACGCCATTTGTTATCCCTTTTACCACATTCGATAATTAAATTATCCATAATTAATTATGACGTCTTAAAAAAACAAGATGCAGCTTGAAAAAATGCAAATACGCGTGCAGAGTAAATTAAATTTTCATTGCTTGCCAGCAATTTCGGTGCGAGACTCACTGGCAAAGATCGGCGGTGTCGATAAAGAAGAAAAAATGATCGACCGAGGCTTGGGCGGGTCCTTACGGGCGTTGTAGTTTGATGATTTATACGACGGCGCTTAAATATGGATGAAGATGTTCTGTATAGGCTATAAATACATGGTTTGCTTTGCGTTTTTAGAGGACTGCCATTGAAGTGAACTTTCGCTTCAATATTATGTGAACCAACTGTAAACCCGAGCTTTATGACTTTGACGCGCTGCGACATCTAGCGACGGCGTCACTGCAGGACATAAGTCACTCGCACCACAGCCACGGGGAAGTCTCTTGCGCAGTTGGGATGGGAGGGACGATAAAGTTCTTTCAGGGAAAATGGCATGGACGTTGAGCGTAATTTACATCTTCTTATCGCTGCCCGAAGGGAGTTCGACTCTTTCAGACCCATCTCTCTGATTGCCGGCAACCGAGTTAACTCTCGTCGTTTTTTTTTAGCGACAAAGTAATTTTTTTCCACCCGTTAAGAAAGCTCAAACTTTTCCGAATGCTCAAAATCACTTGAAAAAATTGTCCACTTGATATCCAACTGAAAAGAAAAATTTTTTTTTTTCAAATTTAAAAAAATTAAAGTAGATCTATAGGAAACGTATAAATTCCAAGTTTAAAACTTGAAATTTTGATGGTTTTTTTTTAAGACTACTGATAACGCATCTCTCATCAAAATTTCAAGAACTTTCATCGTTTCATTTCAAGAACACCAGTACCAGCTGATCCCGAGGACAAGAACACACTCTACCACATTTTCGAACATTTAAACACGAAAAAGTCAGTTATTTTACTCAAAAGTCTCACTCCAACCTCCTCAATACCGTTAAAATTAATAAATTTTCAATTAATTCGATGTTTAAAATTTTTTAAACAATTAGCATGTTTATTTATGTGCATTATGACGATGGTAAAATCTGAGACAATTATCAAAGTAATTTTTCCGAGGCTCATAAGCTAGAAAATTCATATACGCCAACAAATTACTTATCATATTTCTTATTTTTTTTCAAAATATTGCAATAAGGGCTTTTCAACTGTCATTTTCAAAGTGTCTGAAAAATTTAGACAGTTAAATAAATCCAGATTGTCGATTGGTTTCCAAATGACTGGATTAATCGCCGTTATTTTTGGCGTAGGATTTCTAAAAAATCAAAAAAATAAATTAAGTGTCTTTATATAAAACCAGCTAAAAAGCCATTTTTAATCTCGATTTAGCATATACCCAGTTTTGGCAAAAGTAGTCCAGAGTTCCGTGAGACGTTGAACAGCTCGATAATCATTTGATCCAGGTGTTGGAAATGTTTTTCCAAACAGTGGAGCAACTTTATGATGAAACAGACACGACAATTCGTCACCATGACAGATACCTGCATTAAAAAACGTATAGCAAAAAAATTTGAAAATCGGAAAAAAACCTCAGAATCTTACTAGAACAAACCTGGAAAATTGGTCTTGAAGATTTTCTGAAAAATGGAATAATCCATTTCATAATCAAATTTATACAAATACGTCGGATGGTTCTTAGTTTTTAATTGGATTTCAAGAAACTCATAAATCCCAAGAACAATCATAGTATCCCCCATCAAATGAATCATTCGATGAGGATTATTAATTGAAATATCTTCATCGTCAAAGTACCGTTTTCGAACCTCGCTAATTGAGACATTTTTCCCTTCTAGATATTTTTTAATCGTCGGATGCAGCAGTAAATTCTCCGAATCCTCATTCACGCGATTAAACATTTCCTTCTTGTATTCCGCAGCTATAGAACAATATCTCGATTAAACTCAACCTCAAAAAACATTTTTTTCTACTGAAAATACCTGCAAACAGAAGAATCCCTTCGTCCTTAGTGTACCCAACCAAACAGGGAACTTTTACACCCTGTTTAGCAGCCTGAGTCACAGGAATTGTCAGAAATGGCTGTTTCGATTTGACATCAACACTCGGTAAGAACGGATGCATAAAATGCATTTTTTGCTGCAAAAACCACGAAATCAAACTCAAAAAACTCCACAGTTTTGTATTCTTAAAACGTTTCCGTTACCTCATTAGTGGAGTTTGCATATTCCGCACGAACTAGCGACAGAACATCAACAGTTTGAAAGAATTCGACAAGTTTTTTCGGTTTTTTTTCTTCCTTTCCAAGTAGAACCGCCAGTTTTTGAGCGCTGTCAAGAGAATCGCGAGCTAAACTAGCCCAAGAATTGGTAGCAGCGCCACTCTGCATAATAGCCTTGTGAAACAGGCCTGAAAACGATTAAAACAAAAAACCTTTAAAAGCCATTTTCAACAATTGCTCTTCCTCACCTTCTGCTAGAGGTGAAAGTGTCAAATAGTGGACGGAAGCTGATCCAGCACTTTCTCCAAATATCGTAACGTTCTTCGGATCTCCACCAAACTGCGAAATATTTTTTTGTACCCATCGCAAGGCAAACACTTGATCCTTTAGTCCCTGATTCCCCGGAGCGATTTCGTCCCCGACGTTTAGGAAACCTAGGACGGATCTTAGACGGCTAAATGGATACTAAAGATGATGTTAAACCACCTACCCAAGACGCCAAGTCGATAGTTTATCGTGACAAGAACCACATCGTGGTCCACCAGGTAATCCGGGCCATAAAGGTCGTCCTCGCCGGATCCAAAGATAAAGCCACCTCCGTGGATCCAAAACATCACTGCCCTGGGTGGCGAGGCGGTCAGTGATGGAGTGTAGACATTGAGGTAGAGGCAGTCTTCGTCTCCAACAATTTTTCGGGTCAGCCAATCCATCTGAACGCATCGTCCGCCGAATTCTACGGCTCGTCTTACACCTGACCATGCCTGCGGTGGCTCTGGATCCTGCAAAACGTCTGCTAAGTCTCGAATAACCCTCGGCATGATCAGAAGTTACCTTGAACCTTCGGGCTCCCAGTGGTGGTGCTGCGTAGGGCACTCCCCGAAACGCTAGAAATTTCTTACCATACACAGTCGTCTCCCATCGCCCCTCGAGTTGGCCCTGCTGAACACGAACCACTGACTCCATCGTTGAATGTTTTCGTTGTTTAACTGAACACTGCGACGAGTTTCAACGCGATTAGCACTAGTTAGATAGTGGTAATGCGGTTTTCCTCGGCATGGAGTCTAGTTCACGTTTGAATTTTTTTCAATCTATTGAACTCGCGCTGACTTGATTTATCGTTTGACTGAATTGTACTAGAGATTCCACTGCGACTTTGTCTCAACTGGGCTGCTTGGTATCTCGATTATTTTGTTTTTCGACTTTATCCCTCCGCGATTGATTGAAATTGAGTTTTTATTGAGAAACTGCTGATAATAGTCATTTATCGTGTTTATCTGCAGCGACTTGAAAAAAATGATTATGTATTGACTGTGCTAGTTTATGAATATTTCAGCAGACTTTGCGATAGTGTCAGTCAATCAATTGTCCATTGGCATCTAAGGTCATGAATTATTTATTTCTTGATTAGGTTTAATTGGAGCACTTTTTCAGTTTTGTGCTTAATGTTGATACGATTTTTTCTTTCGATTATTTATTGACTTCTGGGACGTTTTATGGGATGATCGAACTATTCTACGGTATGGGAGGTAATCTGGAGAATCCTGTAGGACAGTTTTAGACTTTAGATTTCGTCATATTCGACTGCAGAAAAATTAGACAGAGAGAAATGAAGTTAGAAGTTACATTTTTTGTTTCAATTTTCCGGACTCCTGGAGCGTTTCAGCAGATGTGGAACTGCTCTAATGCATGGAGAATAGTCTAAGGGAATCCCGTGTAGGACAATTCGATGTAGGTGTCGAGGAAACCTTCAGAAAACCACTTACGACTAAATTCAAGATTAAATTTAAGATAAAAATTTGCGATTAAAATTTTTCAGTATCATGTAAACTTTGAACCTGAACAGTACTAAATATACCAAACATCGCCAATCACCCGTATTACTCTTTTTTTTTTTACATGAAAACCTCGTAAGACAATTCTAAACTCTGAATTCCTAAAAAAAAATCCGAAATTTCTTGATTATCACGAGAAAAAAATTTTTTAAATTCTTACAATTTGTCATTTTTCCCTGCAAATTTTCTGATTTCAGTTAAAATAATGCCTTATGAACACGTAATTGACCTGAAATTATCAAAATCTCAACAAAATATTGTCGGAAAGTTTGAAAAAAATTTTTTTTTCCATCTTCAAAGGCGCAATTCAATATCTAAACGACCTTCTCAGCCAAGAGAAGAAAAGTTTAGTCGAGTATTTTTTATAAACGTCAAATTATAAATATGACCAAAGGGCTTGGCGGTGGTGCTTGAGCAAACAGCCAACTGTCCGATGTTGTGTATGACGATGCTAACTTTCGTCTTCAGTGAATTTCACTGGCATATTTGTTGTCAATAGCTTTGAGCGAGCGCGAGTTGAAGGACGTTATATACCAAAAGACTTGAGAGCGCAGTTTGGCGTCTCAATTGGCGGAAGAATTCGTGGGACGAAGTTTTGTTGAATGGCGAAGAGGGTGCGGTGGTTCTGCTTCAGCAAACTTACTCGTGTGGTTTCACGTGCAGAGATAATCGATAAGAGACACATGTGCACGCGAGGACTGACACAATGGAACTGCTGTTCAAGTAGAATTTCATCGATTCCAGTGCAATTTGCTCGCCCTTTTATAGAGCGATACTTGATATACCTTCTCATGGAATATTTAAGTGATAAAATAGCCCTCTGCTGTGCATTAATTTATGATAATACATCGCAACCATCGATAATAGCTCGTTTGTTTACAATGCATTATAGTTGCGGATATTTTAATATAATTGTTTAGGACACTTTAACTAAGCGTTTGATGAATTGACAAACTTCAAGATGCTCTTCTCTGACACTTTCTGCAATTCTTGCTAATGAAACGCAAACTTTGCCAGTGTTATTGCTGTTACATCATGTCAGAGGCGTCAAATTTATTCCCCATTGTATACACTTTCATTCTAAGCCGTACGTGACACCTATTAAAATAATTAAAGAGTTATAATAAATTTTTTTTATCTCTTTTTCAGCTTTTTAAATTGAAAAAAAAAAATTGCATATTTTGTTTAAAACCGAAAGCTAAGAAATTGAGACCTCTTTACTCGGTAATATCTTTATAAGAATGCAAATTAGGTTAATTTTGTTGAGAATCTTTTTTGTAGATGATAAAATTTTCTATAAAAAAGATTTTTTGAGAAAAATTTCTATCTTTAATAGTTTCGATGATATTTTGATTTCAAACACCAAGATTTTTTATGTACACTTTTTTGTCTTGAAATACGTAATATATATGGGTTTTTAAAATGGAATAAAAATTTTTTTAGTCTTTTTGAAAGTTAAAAAAAATTACACTCCGGTTATTTTTATAAAAAGGTTATAAGTGGCCGAAAAAAAATTGAATATTTGTATTTTTCGGGTTTCGTATGGAAAAAAAATATGGTTTATCATATTCTAAGAACTTTTTAAAAAAAAATTGGCTCAACACAATTATTTTTAGACGTCACGAATTTTAAAATCTCTAAAAAAAAAAAAAGTCAAAATGTGAGAAAAAAAATTTTTTTTTTCCCTATCTACGCTATATAGCAAGTTTTTTTTTTTATGCAATATAAATAAGTTCTACAAAGACCTGTTCATAATATAATAATATTAAAATCTAATTTTTCTGTGACGCGTAAAATACCTTATAAATTAACGAAAATAAACACATGCAACGTTTTAATGCTGATAGTCACAGAAAGTGCTGAGAAAAAAGAAAAAAAAAATTATTTACAATTAAATTTTCACTATTTATGCAGATTTCAAAATTCTTGAGCAATCTTTAAAAATGCTTTTATCAAGCTGAACTTTTTAAACAACTCTTAAAACATGATATACTTAAATTTTTTTTAATACGAGACTCAAAAAACAAAAAATCAAAAATCAAAATAAATCATTGATTGTATAACTAAATAAAAAATAAAACACATAGAATTTTTTTTCTAAATAAAAATTCAAGTGACATAAGTAGAAAAAAATTATTTACAGTAATTAAATCAAAATTTATCGAGTACCATGTCATTTAAACTAGAAATATTATCAAAAATCAACTAGGCGAGTGTTAGCTGAGCACACGCTATTGTTTTGCATACAAAGAGTGTGCAAAAAATCGACTTCTAAAAAGATGAAGAAGTCGCAGTGTTAAAATTTAAACTCGATTACGGCAACATAATCCCGCAGTTAAAATAGATAGCAATTAATTTCTACAAATCATATTAGCATATAATCCTAAATAAACAGTTGCCCTAGGTGCGGAAGGACGCGCGCGAGGTGGAGTATAATCACCTTGAGCGCTCGCGTTGTCTTCTGCAATTTCAAGAGCCCAACTGAAATACACACACAGCTACATGCATTCCTGTGGGCCAAATAAGGCCGACGGCAAGGAATATATAGCCACCCAGTTATTTGCTGCTCTTGGTAAACAGTCGGAGAGTAGTAAGCACCATCAAGCGACAACGTGCGCCCCCGCCTTGTGCGGAAATAGAGACAGTCAGATGTCTTGACGCTGTGTTGAATAATACATTGCCCTAGAGAAAATTGAATAGCAACTATTATAGTATATCCCAACATCATTTATGTCTTCAATGCAACTCTCCCTCGGATATTTCGTTGATTTTTCAAATGAATAAAAAAATTTTCAATGCCTTAAATCATTGTTTTAACGAAATTTCATCATTTTATACATTTCAAACATTTGATATATTTTTTTTTGTTTATCTAGAGACGGGTAGGTGGTTGTTATTATTTTTTTTTTTTTAGAAAAATGTTGGATTGAATTTTATGAAATGATATTGTCACATTGCCAAGTCAATTGCAATTGAATTTTTCTCTTTTTAGAATTTTTTCTTCGACGAACCGCAGAAATACATTTCTGATAATATCTGACAGCCCAACGTGCTTTTATATGAAAGAAGACTCAAGTTAAATATATTTTCAGTGTATAAAACTTGGTAATTTAAAATTATGTCAATTGATTCATGTCAAAAGGTATATAGAGAAAAATTGAATTATTTCAACTTTTGTATTGAGAGGGCGGCGAAATACTCTGTATAGTGTTTTTTTTTTGGTAGATGTATATATGTGGCTTTTGCACTCTCTTAAAATAAATGACTGGCAAAAGTACAAATGGCAAACAGAAAATATAGTCATACTTTTCTGATCATTTATATTTTAGCAAGTTTCTACAAACTTTTGATCATATTTACATTCAATTACCTACGAAGCTCTCTCTCGCGCGTCTCTCTGAAATTCAGTTCCTTCGTCAAGGGTGACTGTGCAGATATACACAGTTATATCGAGCCATTGCCATCATGTCAGTGGCTTAAAAAATTCAAATATCCGCGTCTGATTCGTAAGTTTACTCGGCAAAAAGCACCCTCTCATCCAAATATCCATCTGAAAAACAAAAAAACAATTTACAATTTGTCTGACTGTTTTAAATATTGAAGACAATAAAACAAAAATTTGATATAGGCATTGAAAATTGGAAAAAAAAATTTTATTCACATTCAGAGCGAAATTTTTACGTAAATTTGTTTTTTCGAATTTTGATGGTTATAAGGGTTAATCAAAGAGTCGAGGAGGAGAAGGATCTTTAACATGGTTTAAAAATTCAACATTACAAAACAAACATTCAATAAATGCATTGAGAATAAGAAAAAAAATTTTTTATCATGTTCTGAGTGAAGTTTTCTGAGAAAAAAATTTTTTTTTTTCGAAATTTTGACGATTTTAAGGCTTAATTGAAGGGTTTAGGGTAGGAAGGTCTTTTATATGTTCTAAATATTGACAAATTAGAGAGCGAGCATTTGATAAATGCATTAGGAACAAAAAAAAAATTTTTTTTTTGTTTTCTGAGTTAAATTTCTTGAAAAAAAATTTTTTTTCCTTTGAATTTGGAGGGTTTCAAGGGTTAATCGAAGGGTATAGAGGATGGAGAAAGAGGTCTTTTACAGACAGATAAATTAAAAGCACCCTTATCTTCGCTTTAACCGAAATCTGAAATCGATTTTCTTGCCCACTAATTTCCCATTACCTCTGACGCCCTTATAGGCCCGCCCGCGACGCAGCAACTGCGCCCCCCACTTTTTGCGTATAACTAAGTTAGAATGTAGACTACAATACACCCCCCAAGTCCGCAGCATTGGCACGATGCGTCGAAAATTACACGCTAATATAATTTTAGGTCTTAAGTTTGAGGACTGATTACACGAGATTGCTGTATTTAAGAGCAATCTTCGCAATTTTGTATACAATATTTTCAACAAACCACTTAAAATATACTTAATTTACTATTATTCTATAAAATACTTATTTTTTATAATACCCTGTGTTTATATCACCTAAAAATGTTTTTTTTTTCAACGTCAAATCATCACCTAAAACCTCAATTTCATGAAAAAGTGAAAAATACAATTTTCATTTTATTGAAATATCTCAAAAACACTGCATTTTAGGCAAAATTTTAATGAAACCTTTTTTGTAGAAAATTTAATTTTCTATAAAATTGGTTAATAACAAAATTTTCCATCTCTGATATTTCCGTGAGTATTTGATGATAAAAAAAAATTTGAAACGTTTTTCAAAATTAGAGAGTAAAAAACACAAAAAAAAAATTCAGCAAAACCGTGATGTCATTTTTAACTGATTTTTAGTTAAAAACAAATTTCATAAAATAAATAATTACAAGCAGATGCTATATAGTAATTATTAAAAAATATTTTTAACTTGAAGAAATATTCAAAAATATTGCTAAAAAATGTACTGTATAATCTTTATTTTGAAAATTATCTGTGTATTTGTGTTTACTTGAGTATTTTGCAAGAGAACGTGAAACCGTTAAACACTGGTATATACTTAGTATTCATTTTAGCGGTTGAGAGTCGGCCGCAAAACACACATCGCTCGCTGTCAGTAGAAAGACAAATAGAACTGTAAGATAAAAAAAATAAATAAAATAATATAAAAGAAAGCATCCGAATCTTTGGCTGAATTTCAATTCGAATATCTCGCGAGGCGTCGACTCAAGATTCTCTTTTGTAATAATTTATTTGAACATTTTGATTTATGGTGTGTCTGCCAAGAGTGTAGGCCCGCGCAGCAAAGGTAAAATAAAAATATTACCCACAAAGAAGAATGAAAAATGTTAATTTTTCTTTGTAATACACACACCTCGTCGTTGTATCAATGTGGCCTATATTTACTTTTAATTCACGCCCCACATTTCTCGCCGGGAGGCTCGAGTTTGCTTCAAAGGACGCGCAGGACCCGTACACATAAACATCAGCTATAAATTGTCGCGGAGAATTCGCACAAGGGACCGAAATCAGCCGGGTATTGTCCGCCGTTTTTGTTCGTAGCTGTAGTTTCAGGGTGCAGCTGTTGTTACACCATGTCCACCCGTAATTGATATGAGAGGTAACTAACCACCTCCCCAAAATCATTTTTTCACCCCTCAAAATTTTCATTTAAAAAACAAACTCATTAAACTACTCTGAACCTTTTTTTGTTCATTTTAAGGGTTGAAAATTTTTTTTTACCCCATTTCAACTATTGATTAATTATTAATACCTAATTTTGCATCTTCAAAAGCTGTTGAAAAGTCATTAAAAGTAATTTCAAGTGTTTAAATCACAAAAAAAAAATTTTTAGCAAAAAAATTTTTCGAAAATTTTGAAGTTTGGATTTTTTTTTCAGACTAAAATTGATAAAAATAATTTTATTATTATTTTTTGATAACTTGTAGAATATTTTTGTTGTATGAAATTTTTTTTTTTTAGAGTTTTTTTATACAGTTTTGCATTTTAGAAATCGATTGAACGCGTTTGCATTGGGAAAAGTCATAAATTAAGGGTGTAAAAAAAAGGGCGATTTACCGCTGTGAGGGCTATGCGCATTTTTCCGCAACACACGCGACATGAACCTTTCGATGGGGTATCCGTTGCGGAATTAAAAGGGAGAACAGGGCTTACGTGATTTACTTTCGAATTAAAGTATATCCCGATGCTGATGTTCACCTTTCTGATTTTCCCCCTTTGTCAATTTTTTTTCTAGAGGGAATTATACACAGTAAATCCCCTCCCTGAGGGGACGCCGATGATCAAGGCGAAAACTTTCAACAGAGAAATTAGAAAATTGTTTCTATAAAAGTCGGATAATTTTCTTAGCGATGATCAGAGGGAAATAAATTTTTAAATGAGAAAATTCTTACTAATGCAATTACTTTTAAATTATTCTATGGGGTGAAAATTAAATTATTCAATCTAAATAAATTGTAAATTCTTGACAAAAAAAAAGTTTTTTTTTTTACTTCAACTTCTTTGATTATTTTGAGTGATAAAAATTTTTTCCCATTTTTGGATTGTCGAAAAATTTTGAGTATATAAATAAATTTTAAATGTTGCAGGAGGTATATAAAGTTTTAAATAGTGTTTAACGGATGGAAAAAAATTTTATCGTTCGAATTAAGTAGAAAAAAATTTTTTTCCTGGTTTTTGTTTGAAATTTTGATTAATTGGTCTCAAGAGCCTTTTCAGACTACTGCCGCGGGTGTGCAAAGGTGTCCGAGCTATTTCAAAGATGACGGCTTTCATGTCACTGTAAAACTTTAAATGAAGCATTCATAGAAGAGTCACGCCTACGTCGTTGAAATTTGAATATGTAAGAGACCGTGGGATCAATGAAATTTCCTTTTTATTCATTAAATCACTTAAAATTTAGTTTTCCATACTTTACAGGCCATAATAAACTCATTTTTACAGCTAAAAACTTTTATAAAATTTAATACCTCCCCAAAATACAGCTTCGCTATAAAAAAAATAGGTTTTTACAAAAATATGGGAAATCACTATATTAATAACCAAGTTCGGTAATATAAAATGACAAAATAATTGAAATTAATTAATTTTACAATTATTATAATAAATAATAATATTTCTAATTTTCTCTAAAATATCACTATAATATTGCAGTTTGAAAAAATTTATTTTCGTTATTAAAAAATTTTTTAAAATTCGTATAAACGACCCCTAAAAATTTATATTTTAAATTAAGATTTTAAAAAAATTGTTTAAATTACATTTAAAATGATTCGCTATAGCGAAAAAAGAAAAAAAAAAATTTTTTTAATCACATTTTGACTATTTTTGAAAATTTCAAAATTCGCGCGCAATCTCTAAAAAGCGTTTGAATCGAGTTAATTTTTATGTTGGACTTTTAAAATATCATAAACTATAGTTTTTTAATATGAGATCCGAAAAAAAAAACTGGCGGTTTTTCGGATACAGCTCTATATTGAGTCTTTGTAATTTTAATTTTATCGGCCATTCGTTTTTTTCTTATGAAAATTCATGTATGAATATTTTTTTGTGACAAAAAGACGATTAATTACAAATTTCAATGCGACTCGATCCAGATGAAATTTATCGAATCTGATCGAGTTATAGTGATGTGATGTAACCCACGTATATAAATAAGAAGGGCATGGTGGCGGAGAGAAGAAAATTACTGAGGCATGCCGACTTCCCCATGAAGATCTTCTATATTGCGCGAAGGATTCCTCAGGGAAATATTCAATTATTCCCTTCAGATGTCAATTTCTGCAGCGAGAAGTTTCTCTTGCTCCACTCGCAGAAGACGCGCGCCACTTTCCGCTATGGAAATTTAATTATTTCCTCCCAAAGGAGTGTATCCGTGAGAATCAGCTATTCATCGAATTATTCAAATCGAAGTGTGTATTCGTGTTCTTATTAATTTGATACGTAATATCTGCACAAATACCGTCGCATTCCCACGAGGAATTATTAATACTAGCTTGACTGAGACATCATGTGTCTGCGCAGTGCATAATCGCAGAATTAATGCATCAGCGTGAATGAAACACGGGTCGTATTCGTTGGATGAGAGAGGAGGCTATTTGAGTTATCACTCGCGCACCATACGCACCCTTTCATGGCCTCCTCCCTTTATCCTGGCTGCCAGGGTCTGCTGAGAGTCAGATTATTCGCATTGAGTGAAGAATTTATTAGCGAATAGCTGGCCCGGAAATTACAAAAAATTATTTCTCATTCAATTAATAACTTTTTTGATGGAATTATACTTCAATATATTGAGAATCGTTGGAAAATCATTTTTTATTTACATTGTCCAATTGTAGATGTGACGTTTAAAAAGCCCTGAAAAGACGAATAAAAAAAATTTTCTTGTTGTTTTAAACTATATCTAAGAAACTATTGAAAATTAAGATTTTTCTCAAGAGAACTTTTTTGTAGAGAATTTTATTAGCTATAAAAAAGGTCCTTTATAAAATTTGTCTTACTTGCATTCTTATGAAGATATCAGCAAGTATAAAGGTCTGAGTTTTTTGGCGATACGTCTTTTTGGTTTTAGACACGCGATTTTTTTTTGAGTATATTCTCGGAAAATCTTAAATAATCCGGCAAAGATTCTGAAAGATACAGATGAGCATTGGAAAGTAGGAAAAATGATAGGCTGGAGTAGCAGATATCGAATTTTAAACGCGTTTTTCGCAAAACCGTGTTTTCAAAATCGGTGACCACGATTTCTCAAAAGCGGCTTGACCGATCGATCTAAAATTTTAACACAATCTTCATAGATATATTCCTCAGGTATTAATCTAAAGAATAAGATTTCCGATAATTATTTCTATTTTTTTAAAACAATTTTTCACAAAAATTCCGGTCGAAAATCCAAATTTTGTGTTTAAACAGTCGCCATTTTGTAAAAAAATTCAAATTTTGACTACTTCCTCGATTAATACGTACATTTATTTATCTTCTAAATGTATCTGACGGATTTTTTAATTTCTGATAATCTAAACCGGAGATATCATAATCACCGCCAAAAACTTTTTTTTGGAGTTTGCGCAGAAGATCTACAAGATCACATCAAATGTTTTACAAATTATTAGTGCCATTGAAAAGTCAATTTATAAAAAACTGTCTTATTCAGCCTTGATACTGAATTATAAGGTTTTGAGAAATTTTGGACTATTTGGACTCGAAAACACAAAAAATCACTTTCGTTCGTAATTTTCAAATTTCTTTCCATTTTATTTTAATTTTTTTTGTATATATTACCATGAGTATGCGTGTTTCCACTCATTTAGTTTAAATATTGCGCGTTTATTTGAGCTCACAAGTGCGGAAACAGTCGGAAAATTTGCCATTGACATAAATGACGAAAATTCATTTGCAGAGATCCATATATACGAGTTTGACTTTTCCACACTGTGTACATCACGCACGTTTGACCTTGGAGCTGTCGAGCACACGGACACGATGTGCAGAAAGCGATCATCTCGCACGCACACGCGATTTTCACGACCCCGTCACGACAGTCTGTCTGTCGGTTGCAGATGCCGTTCATTATTTGCACTTTTCCCAGAGTTTAAGGGGGAGAAATTTCTCCCGATTGTGCGAAATGTGTGGAAGACCATCATCCCAAAATCCCAGATACGTTAAAACATTTTTTTGTCACTCTTAATAGCTTTTTCAATTTTTTCTTCACATATTTCAACCCTTATCACAATTAAAAAGATAAAAAAAATTCCTTTCGAACAAAAAAAAAATGCTTAAAAGTTCACATGGAGTATTTTCTTTAATCTCAAAATTATTGAAATAAAAAAAAAAAGAAAGTCTTCAATTCAGGATGATTAAGATATCCGCAACCCCGAAATAAAATTTTGGAACTTTCTTATGACTGATTATAGGTAGATGATTTTTTTTTTCATTTTGATATTATTGAAACTTTAATTAAAAAATTCAATTGTCAACGAATAAAATTTTTAAATTCTAGATTGAAAAAAAAAACGCCTGATAAAAAATTCTCTTTCAACTTCTCAAAACTTCATTAATAAATCATCCGAAAAATTCGACAACGTGGCGCCGAGGAAATGCAGTCTCTCAACAATACAAAATAAAACATTTCTACAAACCATATTGTTTCGACCTAAATGCAGTACGATGCAATACAATGGTGGGCCGAGTGCCAGTAAACTTTGAACGAGCATGTGAACAACTTGTAATTCGCATTTCAAACGATATTGCGAAAAAAAAAAAATCAACGAAGCATCAGAAAACTAAAATAACAAAAAAAAATGCTTCGCGATTTGCTATACTTGTGAGAGCCATTCTGTTATTTATTCGCAAAGTAATTTATGTCCAAAGAAAATGATAAGTGTCCGTCATGAGTCTCGCGCGGGAATATAGCCACCTGGGAGTTTTCCGGCTGCGGTAAAAATGCAAAATTGGAAGACGCTCCCAACGTGTGCGAAGGGTTTTTCCTTAAAAATATGACGGTTTTTCACGACTCTGTGAAATACCAGGCTCCTGGCAATCCGTAGTAACCTAATTTTCCTTATATCCTTGGGTGGAAGGACTGTTATCCGCGTCGGCACGGAAGAAAAGACGTTTCCATTGCACATTTTGCCGGCGAGAAACTGCGCCTTGGAAAATAAGCTTTTTCTTTCCTGCTGACGCTCATGGTAATCTGCCATACATCATACGAACTTTATGGTGTATAACTAACTGGGGATGCCTCCTGATGTTCAGCTTAAATTAGAGATATTTAATTGATGAATTGCCGCGTAAAAGTTTTATTTTTTTCATGACGGAAAAATTCTTTATAGTCAAAAACTTTTTTATCAGTATTTTTCCTATATTTCATACATTTTTCAGCACCGGAAATCAGTAGATTATTTTTTTTTTATCCTGGTAGTTAAACAGAGAAATTTGAATAAATTTAATTTTTTTTGTTAGCCATCGTCCCAAACTGTTTGTGTATACGTTATCGCAAGACCTCGTAAATTTTCTGTGCGTTTTTTTCGATGCAAACAGCGTAGTTTCACTGAAATATTGTTGAAAAGCATTTTTTTAATGTTATGGAAAATTAGCAGAATGGAAATATGCAAATATTTTCGCTCACCGCACTGCTGGAGATATCCGCAATGGCCGAAAACCCGGGAAGAACTGTTAGTTTTTGTGGGAAAGTTCGATAAGCGTCGCTTTATCGATAATTGTTCTGATATCTCTGACGTGTACTGATATCAGGAAAAAATCAATAGTGACGAACACGTCGCCCAGTTCTTCACTGGCTTTCGATGAGTGCGGACGTGTTATGCATTCAGTGAGTAAAACATTTTATACATTGCTTTTTTTGCAAATTATTTATTAATTCGTTCTTTATTCGAATTATTCCATTATATATATTGATATGAAAGTGTAAAAAGTTCGGTGCAAACCGCTGCGTATTCTTCGATGCAATCGACGTCTTTTAAGATGAAAATCACGTACTTTTTCGGCGCAATTCACATGAATTTTCAGTGCAAATGACGTTTTTTTTCGATAGAAACAGTGTAATTTCACTTGAATGTTACTTAAAATATGTTTTAATGATATGCGAAAATTTGTAAAACGGTAAAATGCAAAAATTTTTACTTACTGCGCTTCTGGAGACGTTCGCACGCACAAAAAACCGAGGAAGAACTGTCAGTTTTCGTGGGAAAGTCCGGTAAACCCGGCTTTATCGATAATTGCTCCGATATCTCTGACGTTTACTGATAAAATAGCAGGCACTGAAAAATCAATACTTCGAACCACGTCACCAGTTCTCCCCGGATTTTCAAAAACTAACTACTCTCTCTTATTTCCATCCCATTAATACCCTCAAATCTTATAATTGTAAAAACAGAATTTTGATTATAGGCAATTTTTTACATGAAATTTTTAATTATTTATAATGAAATACTAAAAAAATTTAATAGGTGAAAAAATACCTGTAAAAACTACCCCTGAAAAACGTGACCAATAAGCCGGCAATCAGCTTGCATATTAACGCTTGACCCTCCCTTCAAACGTCACTTTCACCCCTGGTGAAAAAAAAAATGTAGGTGTCACACATTTCTAACAAAATATAACGCACCACCTAATTTTCTACGCCTCTCCCTTTGATTTCGCGCGATTCATTTGCGAGTACATATTCTCTGACGACGAGGCGCGTACGATATAAAGTTACAGCTCGAAATTACGCCCTTGAACATATAAAAAAATACTACATCAACGCAACAGACACATGGATACGATCAAAGCGGCGCGTGCCAGCTGCAGCAGAGTTCCCTCTACTTTGCGCCACGGGTGTGTCGCTGAGCCGCTCTCAAGTTAACCCTTCCTTGACTCCAGTGATGGATCACCTGATGGCTCATTGTTTGCCTTGCGTGTACGCCGGTCAACCGAGTCTAACCCTCTCTGCGCGCGTGTCACCATTTTTGTGCGCCTCGCATGATCGATAGATTTTTTCATTCCAATTTGTAATTTCCCAGTTGTCCCCTGTGGAAAAAAAAAATTCACCGCATGTCAGACAATCGTCTGATAGGAAACCGCAAAACTCGTTTTTTCTATATTTTTATTTACCAGCTGCAGTAAAACCGCATACACGAGAGGAAGCCTCGCGTAGATATTGAATTGATATCAGCGGAAATATCGGTGGCACGTTTAGACTTCATGCCTCTACTCACGCGCACGCCTCGCTCGTTTGTTATAGCTAGTCTTAATTACTTGGTATAATTAGTAGTCATCGTTTTAGGAACAAGGAAACTACTGCAATTAAACAGCACATATCCGGATTGCTATATGTACTTTCTAGCATAGTTATTTTGTGTTCAAATATACTCAGTTTATACCGCCGATATTTAGAACTACAGTTACCATTTGAGTATAATAGTAAAAATGCTTTGAATGCGAATTTTTTTTTGCTTAAAAAGTTGTCAAAATATTTTTTAATTGAAATTTTATGCAGTTCAAATGTGAAAAAAAAAAAATTCGAATCATTTTTTTGCACTATTAAAAAAGTGGAAAAATTTTAATTTCGTGATTTTTTTTTTAATAATTGAAATTTTTAGCTCTTAAATTAATTACTATAATTTTTAAATTGAAAAATCGCATTTCAATAAAATTTTAATGATGTAGGATTGAATTGAATTGTTTTTTTTTTTTTCTTATTTTTAGTCTATATTATATTTTTGTAGGAAAAAAAAAATACGGTATGATATATAAAAAGATCTGTTAAAATATCGTGATAAAGCTGAAAATACTGTGGTGTCACAAAGCGCAGAGGCTATTCAATTCATCGTCTAAAATTACTGTCATTGTATTTTTCATATGCTTGCAACACGCGGTCGATGGGCATTCGCGGTCTTTCGATTTATTTATAAACCGCGCGCTTGGCGAGGATCGATTGCGTTCATAATGTCACGTGTCATACTTTATATATCGTCAAACGAAGCTCCGGAAATAGAGCGGTGTCTCCATGAGAACTATACACCCGCTGATAATAGCAATTCAATTTCCCAGCTATATCAATTGGACAGAGAACCTCTAAATAAAACCCACAACTTCTGAAAATAGTTTAATAAAATTCTTACGAATTATAAGTATTAAAAATATTAATTTTTATAGATCTAAATAAAGTGTCGACACTTCTTAAAAACTACTTTAAGTCAATACTCAAAAAAAGCGTTTATATTTAGAAAAAATTGTTTTCATAGAGCTCGAGTAAATAAATAAAATAACGAAAAATGTAATGTGTAATTAATACTAAATATTTAAGGGTTTTATTAATTATAAAAAATGTCAAATACATTTTTTATAACTCTCTTAATTATTAAAATAATACAGATTTTTTAAAATTTATATTTTTCAAAATATCTCAAAAACAAGGCGAATTATCAAAAAAGTGTATTCTACATTTTTAATAAAACATTAAATTGCCAATCATTTTACTAGAGTAAAATTTTTTATTATCTTCCATTGTTACCGAGTTATTGGCAAAAAATGAAAAAAGTTAGACGAAAATTTAATCTAAATTCGTCTCTAGTTTGTTTTTAATTTTTTCTATCATTATATTCTATTTTTAAAATAAACTAGATAAAAAAACGAGAGATATCAGCTAGTAAATAATTTAAAAAAACGTTTATAAAAATTTTCTTTCTAAAGAAACTTTTATTAAATTAATTTATTTCAGACAAAATTTTAAATCAACGCGTTTTTTTCAATTGAATAACATCGATGAAAAATAATAAAATTGATGGATCTATGTAAATAGCGTTGGAAAAAAATCTAGATATGGTTGCATTAGGTAGTTAGACTCATCATCATCATCGCATTGAAAATCACGTTTAAAATCGGCAGACTTAAACGACGACAGGTCAATTTGATCATAGTGAAAGTGAGCCAAGCTGATCCAAAACATTTGCTCATTACTGTAGTTTTCCAGGCCTGGCAGTAGAAGGTACTCTTCATTGTTTTTCAAAAAATTTTTGTACATTGAATAAGCCAATTTAACTGGTTGGCACAAAAAACCCGGGTTACACTCATTATGCTTCAAACCCAATTTGACAAGGAGGTCTCCGTAGATGATATATTTCGGCAGAGATTTGGCAAAAAGAGTACGCAAATATCCAGTTGGGACGCGGATAGTGTCTGAAAAAAAAAAAAATTGTTTTTTCATCATTTTGACTATTATTATTAATAAAATTACTGTTTGATGTATGAAATTTTTAACCTACTTGAATTTCTAGAAATCTTCTCACTTGGTCGAGCATAATGCTTTAAATTATCTCGAAAGTCAAAAGTATCATGACTTATAAATTGATTTAATTTAAATTCTGTATAGTTGAGAAATCCTTTTAGAAAATTTTTATTTTCAATTTCAATCATATCTTTGTAGTAATCTTGGATTTTTTCATCGTTGTAAAATTCATCTAGATAACCCATTGTAAAATTCTGATAGATTGAAGAAATTATCAAATTATAATAAGACACTGCAAACATGAGTGGTTGAAAATTTCCAACCGATGAGATCGACCAACTTAGATAGTCCTAAAAAATACAACACATAATATTACTTTATTTTTATGATCCATTGTCTTTGTTCTTCGGTTTTTTTTTTTTTATAATTAACAGTTTTTCAAGTTTCTGTTTAATTTGATAAAGTATAGAGAAGAAAGATTTACCGAAAATTGTTCAGTTAATCCCACCATAAAAGTTGAAATCAAATTTTCAAACTGCTGTATAGTCGTTTTATCCAAGTATTTTCGAACATAGAGGATTTCCTGAATTTCCGGCATAACTGCAGCGACAAAATTGATACATTCTTCCTGTCGCTTCACTGGATTATTAACGAGAGCGGTAATTTTTGCAACTAATCGCATGAGTGCATGATTAAATATCACACTTGTTGCAGTATCATCTAAAAAATTTGTAAATTCCCTTAGCTTGATAAAATTGTAAAAGATAGTACTGTTTTTCGAATCAAAATGCAGTGGCCAAAAGGTCATAATGTCAGATTCCGTGATTTTGAGTGTTTCCGTTAGATTTTTCAGTGTATTCTTGTCCAGTGATGAAGATAACTAGAAAAAAATCATATATCTTCATTTAAAAAATTTTTTATAATCCTTTAATTTAAATATAGCATTAAAACAAGGCCGAAGATTTTGAAAAAATAGAAATAAAAATTTTTTTTCAAGTTATATCCAAGTAATACTTACTTGAGGTAGATTTTGATCAAATTCCAGTACTTTTTGAATATCCTTCTGGGCTTTTGTTCGATTAGCACCCATTTTTACAGCAAAATTAACAATTTTTTTGCAGTAATTCACAATTTTTGCGTTATTCAATCGTCCCTCAAGTTTGTCATACGAAAAAATGGAAGTAACTGGCTCTACGCTGACCTAATATTGTGAATAAAAAATACATGTAACGGTTAAAAAAGTTTAAAATTATCTAATTCTAAGTATACTTACGCTTTCGATATCGGTATTATCCATATAATTGATGGTAAAAAAACCTTCCAAACCGATCTTTGATAGATTTGTCTGCAGCTCACGCCAAGAAAAATTTTTCTTCGACCACGAATCGTCCTCAACAACCGGCCAACCACCAAACATCCTTAAAATTTCCTTGAGACTCGACCAATCCGGTGTTTTGGCCGAATCTAAATAGCATCAAGTTCTCTAGGTTTTTTCTGAATGAGTTATTAGAAATATTTTTATTTACCTGAATTCACGCAGGCACTGTAGAAATTTTTAGCGTAAATCAAGGGCTTCAACTCCCCAACTGAATTTTGACCATCGGCAAACACTTTTCTCAATTCCCGCTGCGTTTTTTCGGCTATTTGACGGTCACGGTTGTAATTAAGTCGTGTGTTACCACAAACAAATTCATGAAAATTGCGACATGGATCAATGTTTGTGTCCATCATCGATAGGATTTCATCGGCTGCAGAAATAATTGATTATAGAAATAAGTGTGTTAGGTATTTAAAAAAATTTGTCAACTAACCTAGAATTTTTAGGTATTGTTTGTTTATTCCACCTGATGATGCCGCATTTGTCCACTTGGTATTAAAAGTTATTAAAAAAATTATTAGATGGACGAGTGCAAAGATTGTTTGACTGATAAACCACCTGCCTGTTAGCCAACGGGGAAAAACCCTAGAAAAATTCAAAAACTTATTGAAAAAAAAAAATTTTATATCCAATCAATCGTAATTCAGGTCTAAATTAAAAAATTAAAATATTTCTGAGTGAATATTTTCTAAAAATTAGCGTGTACTCACATTTTTAACCTTTTCTGCCTATACAGTGTCAGAATACTAGGCTTGAAGTCGGTTGTGTCGCGATTAGAGCTCGTTTCGAGGCTATTGGATTTCTATTTTTATATATTATCGATCGATAAAAATTTTTTTTCATGAAGAAAACAAAAGTGTCTTATCTAAAGGAATTTCAAGCACGAAAAAGTTAATCACTAAGTGACCATCGCAGCTCGATTGTTTTTTTTTTTTAGTTGAATATTATTTTATATAAATTAAATTTTTATAAAAATTCCATTATTTTATATTTTTTTTATAATTCTAGCATAGAAATAATATATTTTTACTATATAAAAGTAAATATTTCGGGTATCTAAGTATAGAAAAATATAAATTTTTTATAAAATTTTTACCATGGGAGGAGTTTTTCTCGGGGTCGTAGTAACAGCAGCAGTGATACCATCAGCCTCTTGACAGCTTCTCGGTGCATTGATGGACACGCGCAATCTTAGGCACGTTCTCGCACTGCGTCTAATGACCACTTTGCTCAAGCGGGCACACATACGTTCATACTCAAGACCACACTTGTATTTTTCAGCTTCTAGACCTGCACTCAAAGATCCATTTGCAAATGTGTGACTCATATCACCACTTGGATGCTTATACAGAAACTTGGTGAATTTTACTGGTTATTAGCGCAAGTTCGAAGCTGCTTTTGGGAAACTATAATAAATCCTAGATTAAAGAAAAAATCTAGAAATTCAGTTTAACAAGAGTGTATTTAAAATTTTTTCTGAGTGAGAAATAAATTATTTGAAATATATTCAAGTGAGTTTAGAGGGTTGAAAGCCAAGGGGAAAGCTGCTGCTGATGGTCACCTCGAGTGCGACTGACGGGTGCTTAACTTATTGTCCTACACGACTGGATTATGACCATTAGCCAAATATTTTCCTGTTGTTTTGCCTGTTGTTATGCTCGTTAGGTCGCAAGAGTAATCCGTCGTGCGAGAGAGCTCTTTTGTTCTCGACGCGTGTGGTTATACGCATTGTACATGCACTCACATACATACACGGCGGAAATGTACGTGCGAGTTGGACTGCCGGTCTGGCTAAATTGTTTTGAAAATTTAATTGTTACAGAGAGAACTAAGCACAAGCATCTCTCGGACGTGTAAAATATGTTGTGTTGATTTTGGGTTGATTTATTTCAACTTAAAAATTGTTATTTTGCCTTTTTTTTTTTTGCGTATTTTTTGCTTTCTTTAATTTTAAATAAAAATTTTTCGACTTGATATTTTGAAAAATTAAAAAAATTACCGAGAATTGATATTTTTTTTTGTTTAAAAAAAAAAAAATTCTAATACAATTTTTCGTCTTGGTGAAAAAATCGGTTGAAAAAATTAACGTTTTTAAAATTTAGAAATTCAAAATATGCTGTAAATCACTGGTTGTTTTTTTTTTTTCTCTAATAATCAATTTTTCCGATTAACTAATACCGACTGTAGGTAAAAAATTGATACAGAACATTTTGGATTTTTGAGCGTTTTCTTTTAAAAATTCAAACGATACCTGAAATTTCCATTTTTTTTTGGTGCAAAAAAATTCCAATACAATGTTTCGAGTGTCGGTAAAGAAATCTGTAGAACAAATTTAAGATGAAAAATTTTTTTAAAGGCGTTTGATTGTGAAGACCGGTTGAAATATGATTGTAGTTTATAAATCAATGGATTTTTCGTTATTTAAATGGTCTGTTTAACTAATGCCATGGTTGCACTTGTATTATTCGATGACATCCTAAAGTGCGAGAGGTCTATTAGGCCCCGGGATTGCTAGGACATTATAGAGCACTATATCTGCCTTATCAGAGAATCTAATGGCAAGTACCCGCATCCAAAATGGATTGTCCCTCGGCTGCTATATAGTCGCATTAAGCCGTGTGATCAATGGCGCAACCTCTTGGCCTACCCCACAAAGGGGCTAAGGGCTTGGCGTTTATTATTATTAGAGTTGCATTAATACATCAAACGGATATAATGCTGCTACTCCTTCGAGAAGCCTGCCATTCAACAGCGTGCAATATCCACAGAGGTTTCACGCTGATCTCCCGCAAGCCGTTCTTCATTCCTTCAATTTATTGGAAAAATTAGTTTAAAAAATTTTTTCGTGAAAACATAGAACGGTAAATAGTTCTCGAAAGGAAAAAAAAATTTCTTAAAAAACTGCGATTCCTGGTATAATTTTTTCATTTTTAAATATTTTTATTTTTAAGTAAAACGATAAAAAAAATTTTATATTAAAATTTTATTTCTATATTTCTGATTCGATTTTTGACTTAATTTTTTTTATTAATCACAAATATATTGAGAAATTAACATTAATTAAAAACAAAATATCAGGAAATCCAAAGAAAAAAAATCGTAAAACTGAAATTTAGCAGAAATTTTTGTACAAAAAAAAAAATGAGACTTAAAAAACAGCTGTTGGTACGAAAAAAAAAAAATTTCGTAAAATTTTTCCAACATTTTACGTTAATTTTTTTTTTTTAATTTTCAGTAAATTTATGATATATTGGATAATATAAAAGCATGTAATTTTTTTTTTACATCAGCTACTCTCGCTTTTCTAAAGTTGAAAAAAGCATCGCAATATAAAAGAAATAAATTTTCCAAGCTTGAATTTAAGTAATATGTCGTTTTTCTTTAAATTTCATTTAAAATAAATTTACAAACATAATTTTACAAACTATTGTAGACGTTATAAAGCTGATGGATCGGATTTCTCATCACGCCCGCAGTATCTGGCACACTTATATATATATATAAACATCGTGCAACGACTGAATTTCAGACCGCAGTAGTATGATGGATTACGAGGCTCTTGATTCATGAAAAAACGATGCCATTCTTGGTTTCTCCGACTATACTGATGCCTTTTTCCCATCATGAAGCCCGCGCGTACAATGCGTGTCGGGAAAAAGCGCGCAAGAAACTGGAGATGTGTTGGCAGGGGAAAAACGTCGAGAGTAGACAGGCAAAAGCATCATCCGTCAACCAAAGAGTCCCGTTACTTCGCTCCAACATAAGTCTAGCGTCTTTTTGTTCATTGATCCAGTCGACGACAAAGGAGTCGAAATAATTCCTCTGAAATATTCCAAATTCACCACCGAGCATCTGAATTAACTAGTAACACAGACCTGTACATTCAACCCACTAGAAATGTCTCAAAACTTGATAAAACCAGTTATTTTCATCATAAAATTACATTATACAAATCTGGAAAATTTTCCTTCTCTATTCAATCACGAATATCTCAGTGAGTATTGATCTTAGAGAATATTTGTATATAAACTTTTTTATAGAGAATTTTATTAGTAACAAAAAAGTTTTCCAACAAAAATGTCATATCTCTTATGGTTTCGACGATATTTATGATTGAAAAATTTTTTTTCAAACTACTGTTCGTAGTATAGTTGATTTTTCGTAGCAGCAGTCGGTAAGTCAAATTTCATACAGTTTCTCGAGTTTGTTGACTGTAGGAGGGGTTTGTGAGGGATGAGAAAGAGGGGTTGTTACCCGATCCAAGAATTTAACTCGTCGCTCGTCGACGTCTGCAAACATTCCCTGCGGCGGCCGCAGAGCGCGAGGGAAAGTGCGCTCGTGTCTCACCCTAGACGAGTCAACCGTTGCGGCTTTGGCCTTCTCGTGTCCTCCATCACTGCAGTGGCACCCTCGCATTGCCGATGGCGCGTTGCACGCACGTACGCCCTTCTGCTTGAAATCCAACACACGTACACACCAATCACAACGCGCCGGGGATCGAAACCCGGGATTCTGCCACGTTGGACCACCAAGTCGTGTCCATCGGACCGATACAATAGTCGCCGAGCCGTGTTTCGTCCGCGAAACCACGTTCGCACACCGCCCAGCTTGTACATTTGTCCTCCCTCATACTGCAGGAGCCTACTGATGCCATGGTAAGAGTGAAAAACCACTTTTAACGATGAAAAAACGGAATCTTACATTTTATACGATCATCTTTGATGACTAGTGGTCAATTGTGACTTGCAAAATTAATTTTTCATGTAAAATTTTCAATTAAACTAAAATGAAATAATCAATTTGGTTAATTGGACCAGTTTAAGAATTAAAAAAAATACGGCTCTTTTAGATAATAAAAAAAATACTAATTGATTGCAAATTTTGTGCGGAAGACGCGTGTATCATTGTACAGACGAGTGGGTATAGTTGTAAGAATCGGAAATTAATTATTAAGTACGTGTACTAGCCGAAATCGGTGATTAACTGGAACATGTGCATTGCGAACGGCTTTTCACCGGTTGATGACCGGCTCAAGTTCACCTAACCTCAAACACTCGTTTATGATTGAGTCAAAACAAACAAAATTCACTCTATATTATTCCTATAAAGTGACTCTTTACGTTAATTATCGATTAGTTAAAATAATTTCAATGCCTAAAAACTTATAACTTATTTCTTTGCACAGTTTATTAATAATATTTGTTGAGCAGTCATTAACTGGAACACGGCTGCTCATTAATTCGTAATGGCCGGTCATTAACTGGTGTTTTTTACTTACGCGACATTTCTTTAGATTTTTGTGTTATCGCTATATTTTAATTGTTAAAAGAATTATAAAAATGTGATTTCAACACTCGGACGCTTCGAGTCCATTTTTAGAAGTGGGGGATGCACAGTCGGTTCATAGGTCCACGTCAGCTCTTTCCCCACTCCTCGCGCGCTCTCCTTCTACTCAAACGCTCATGCGCTACGCCGAAGTTAAATGAATACTAACTTTTAATCACAGTTAAAAAACCTTTTTTAAACATACCAATAATGTTACAATGATTTTTAATCTTTTTCTATCTCTCCCAACATATGGAGAAATGATCAGTTGATTAAAAAAAATGCCCAAAGTCGCTCGTATGGCGGCTTTATAATCGAACTTTTTATTTCACAAAAGTAAAAATTTGTAAACGTCTTTAAATTTTCAAATTTTCAAGCTATTAAAACGTGATGAATAGTGAAATTTCTGTCTAATTAAAAATTAACAAAAGCAATGGAATTGCATTGTTTCACCCTCAAAGGGCAAAATAAATTTCACGTCTTTTTCTAAATAATTAATAAAGAGTTAGAGAGCGCTTGTAAATAATAAAATCTACCCTGCTTGCCCTCTCTGATGTCATATGAAATTTTTATTGTTATACATAAAAACTATCTCCGGATTGTATGCCTAATGATTTCATTTTTGTTTTATTTTTTATACATACATAAGTATATAGTCAACAGGAGAGAAATGAAAATGAAATGCCACCTTTGAAAATATTTCCGGTGGAATGGCGGCAACGCCCCCGGCTACAGACGCGCAGCAAGAGAGAACATAATTATTTTATTACCAACAATTGGATTACGAATCCCCTCTGTTGAATTTTCTCTGCGATGCCAAACATGTATACCCTCTGTATACATATACACGTTATGAAACGCGTTTGCACGTGAGTTATTCTCCTCCTCCGCAGTTTTCCCACCCTAGCAACCCTCCGGGCGACAGATTACTTCTGCACATCCCGACGAGCGATGGCCAGGTTCCCTTTCTTCTTTTTACTCTCCCCGTGTATCGACGTCGCAACTTCTTGGGCGTCGTGCCGTCATAAAAGAAGATGAGCATACGTGGACCCATGTCGAAATGGCCTCGAAGGAGCGGAAAATATTTATTTCCACGCGATGAACAGGCATCAGCGAATTTTCTTCGTCTTTATGAACGCAACCAAGTATAGTAATACACATATCCTATACGTTGATAAAAAAAATTAATTCTCATTGAATAAGAATATTTTCGTTCAATCAAAACGCGTCAGCTTTTATTTCCAGTCTTTTTCATGCCGTTTATCTTGATAACTGTAAAAGCTACAAAAAAAATTCAAAAAAGCAATTTTGTAGAAAATTTTAAAAGCTACAAAAAAGGTTTCTATAAAAAATTTTGTATTTTCAGTTGTTTTCGAGATATTTCGAAAAAACATTGATTTTCTCAAAAAGATATAACTACATATGATTTATTTTCCTAAATATCTCAATAACTAAAAAAAACAGAAAAATTTGTCTTAAATCAATTTTAAAGAGAATTTTAAGGGTTAGAAAAAAGATACTGAGGCAAAATTCTCTAAAACTCTTTATTTTCAGGTTATTTCCAAAATAAAACCGATTTATAGAAAATTTTCATGAAAAACGGTTAAAAAAAAATATTATACAATAATTACCACTGAAAATAATTTTTTTTCAGGCTTCTATCGTCCTTCAACTTGCGCTGACACGTCCAATTGTTTTGAAAGAAATTAATCCAGAGAAAAAAAATACTTTAAAGCCCGGACACATGATCCAGATCTCCATATAGCCAAGTGTCCTCATTAATTTTCATCGCGACATCGCGCGCATAATACGACTGGACCTCTCATCGCATCTACCCTTGGAAACACCTTGGCCGGGCAAATAGGAGCAGAGTGGCATTTACGAATCACGAGTAATACGATACGTTTTCGAGTTAAGACCTCAACTTGAAAGCTGACTGAATAATACTCATTGTGTGTTTCACTCCCACGGGGGTGAAGTTCGTGAGGCAGGCTCTGGACAGCCCATAATAATGGACGTTTGAGATGATACAGATGCGTTATCTGCATGCCCCCGTGACGAGGGTTATTTTGATAACCGAGTTGGATGCTTCTCGAAGGTTAAGTCTGCCGCGCACATAAATATTTCATGATGTTTCAGCATTAGCGATGATAAAACTCGGCTGCAGAATTGAAAGTATGCGCTTTTACGAATTAATTGAGACTTTGAACGCTCATTTCATTATATGAGAAATGAATAATTCCATTTGCAGGTCAGCTCTCGCGCTTCAGCTATAAGGCTTCTGCGGTACTATATATAGACTAAACGTTAGAGATGCTGTAATAGTGGTAAAGCTCGTTAAGAACCTTCCTTCAAACTTCAATTGTAAAATTATGACGATAGAAAAAAAAATTTTTTTTCGTGTTGGAAAATATTTTTCAGTTTTTTTTTTTGAAAAATTGAATTTTCATGATTTTTCGTTGTTTAAATGTCGGTAAAATAAATTTTTCTTATGTTGAAAAATATTTTTAAGTTTTATTTTTGAAAAATAGAGGGTTAATAATTTTTTTTGGCTTTTTTTTTTTGACATTTTGAAAGAAAAAAAAAAGAACGGAAAATTGAATTTTCGTGGTTTTTCATCGTTAAAATGACAGTACAGTAAATTTTTTTTATATTAAAAAATATTTTTGAGTATTATTTTTGAATAATAAAGCGTTGAAAATTTTTTAGTCTAATTTGTGACAATTTTTTGACATTTTTGAAAGAAATGACGGTTTTTAAAAAAAATTTTTTCCTATAGGGACGAGGTTTTTAGTGAATTTTTAGTGGTCTATGATTTTTTTGTTAAGTAAAAAATGGTTGAAATAGTTGTAATTTTCTGTTGTTCAATTAAACTGCATCCTGATGCAGATATTCTGATTGCTCAAGTGTCGGTTCGTAGATGAGGAGGTGAGCTGTTGAGAGAAGCGAAATTTCCCCGGGGAGTGACAATTAGTGTAGGTAATGATTATCACTGCTTGTAGCAAAGCACGGGACAAATGTTAGAGCTTGAAAGCCAAGACAACTATTATAGCTAAAATGTTGTCGTAGCAGAACAACTCATCGAGACTTTTCTCTCGACGAAACTTGTCCTCTTTTTTCTCCAACCACAAGAAGTTTTTGCTCGCGGGGAGAATGGCGAGGGGGCAAACTAATCTTCCAAACTCTGTTAACTCGGCGTCGTGAATTTCGAATATACTCCCTTTACTATTTGCTAGGTATATCAGAAAGTATAATCCTTTGAGAAACAACTAAAACTGCATGGTCGGTAAAGTAGTTTGGGAAAATTGTGTTTTTTTTTTTTAATATTCGACTTTTTAACTGAGAAATCTAATCACCTGCAAACATTTTTGTGAATTTTTTAATTAGATTTTTTATTGTTTGAATTTTTTAATTTAATTTTCAACAAATTACTTCGAGAAAAAAATTTCTATATCATGAAAATAATGCAAATTTTGACAAATTTAGCTATATTATTTGTTTGATAAAGTTTTCAGATATAGTCAAAGTTTTTTCCTTCCGTTACATCATGTCCTCATTGCTCTAAGATCGATATACGCTATCAGTAAGCTGTCGCTAATACTTTTTCTTCGTGTGGGATCGCATTTTTCGAGACGTGAAAACTCTCGTTGTGATAAATAATGACAAAAAAGTGAAAAAAAAAAAATTAATTTGAAACTTTACTTCTAGAAAACTGTATATATTCATCATACGAAATATCACATCCGACTCTAGTTTAATTAATTATTAATAAATTAATCAAGAAAAAATAATAATAATGAAATAAAACAATTTTTCACCTCTCTCAACTGTCATCATGCTAGTTTGTAGTAAATATCTCCTAAACTAATAGTATTTTCGGAATTTTCCAAGAAAACTTTTTTGTAGCTTGAAAAATTTTCTACAAAAAATGTTATATACAAAATTTTTGTACATCTACACCTTTCATAGATATTCGCGATATAAAAAGTCTCTACTTTTCGATTTTTTTCAATTCGACCAAATTTTACCATTTTTAAAATCATGATTTTCTCGGAAACTACAATATTTACGAAATTTTTACATAAAACCTTTTTTGTAGTTTTTTTAATTCTCTACAAAAAAGTTATCAATAAAAAATCCCATATCTTTAATTATCTTCGAGATAATAGCAAAATAAGAAAATTAAATTTTTTACTCATAAAAAAATTTCATCAAGTCTGAATGAAATTTATTGCTCTTATCTTAAAAATCATTAGGGCGTTTTTGGAGTAAAGTTTTTCACAATACTTTTGGTCATTAATCAGCCCACGTGTGTCTAGAGATAATTCAATTTACCACGCATGCTTTTTTTCTCCGTTTTATATCCACGACACTGCAATTTACAAAGTTGACTTTTTCTACGCCCGCACCGTAGAGAGCAAGACATCTAAAATAAATTGGCGAAAGGAGCAGTTGTGACACAGCGTGTGGCCGAGCACCGAAAGTCATCCTACACCCTCTCGTCTAGACTGCTGTACGTATTATATCTTGTCGTTGCGACGAGAAATGTGTAAGCGAGCGCCAACAAAAGACAAAGTCGCGCCAAGATTTGTTTTCGCACATGTACCACACCGCAGACACACTGTGTCCGTGGCCCGCAACCCTTTCTCGCGACCCTCTGTCGACCGCGGAGGGTCGCGGGCTGTCTGACGTGGCCTGCAGCGAGCGCAGAGGGACATTGCTATGCGACGACGATGATTTGGTATTTATGGGAGCACTCAGCGCCTGTGATATATGAACGCGCCCTCGACATGTGGTCCACAGCTATGTTTATATGCACCCAAGTCAGCCGTTACACTTGATAAAGGGATATTGTTGCCTTTAAATGGATAATACACTCATGGAAAAATTAATAAATCTGTTTCAAAGGCAAATTACTATGTCTAGACGTGGAATCACGATATTTCACATTTTTTTTTCGTATATATTACAATCATTTGACGATTTTTATGTCTTTTAGGGATAAAAAAATTTTTATGACCCTGTTAAGAGCTGCAAATTTTTTTTTTTTTTTCAAGGAAAAAATAGAAAATCTACATTTTACTATTTTTTTTCAAGCTTTACAATCATTTTACTACTTTGATGTCTTATAAAAATAATAAAAATAATTTTTCTTGAATGAAAAAAAATCCAAAATCGACATATTTCTTCTTTTTTTACCTATTACAATAGTTTTTTGACTTTAGTGCATTTTTTTAATCATGAAAGAAATTTTATGCCTTGTTAAAATTTGAAAAAGGATTAAATGCTGTTTTTTAAAGAAAAAAAAAATTGAAAATATACATATTCCTACGCTTTTTTACACATGTAACAATCATTTTATTATTTTACTGCTTTTATGTCTCTATGATGGAAAAAATTTTTTGTAACTTGTTAAAATTGAAAAAAAGATCTAAAAAAATTTTTTTTTTTTACGGAAATAATTGAAAATCTACACATTTCCAATTTTTTCTACACATTGCAATCATTTTACTACTTTTATATCTTTTAGAAATAAAAAAAAAAAATAATTTTTCTACATGACAACAAATTTTTTGATTGAAAAAAAAAAAAAACAAAAATTAAAAATCTACAAATGTTTTGAATAAATAAAAAAATTCTAGGTGTTACTTATACCCTAATATTTTTTTTTTTCTGACATCAAAAAGAGGGAAAAATAACTTTTACACTGGGGGATCAAGTAAATTTTTAATCGTCAAAGTGTTCGCAAAGAGTAAACTTAATTTAAGTCTTCAGCTAGCGGAAATTAAATCATTATTTTGGCAATAATAATGACCTGACTTAAGCCCAAGATTTAAAGGCCCACTAAAGTCACAGTTTCGCACTGTATAATGTATGTGGAAAAAAGTTTTTTTTTTTTTCTAAAGTTCCAAGTGCTCGCTATATGTTTCTCGCAGTTTTACAACTTGGCTTTTACGCCTATTCTATGATTTACAGTTGTTTCCCCTGCGGCCCTCAGCGTTCCCGCGCTATCCAGCGACGAATCAAGGTAGTCATAGAGTCACGATTGCGTCTTCAAAGTCACTGATCCGTGATTTGAGGCGCCATCAAGTGCCGTCGTCGATGTGTGCACGTGCATTTCAACTTAATTGGCCGCT
This sequence comes from Macrocentrus cingulum, assembly GCA_002156465.1. Lineage (NCBI taxonomy): Eukaryota > Metazoa > Arthropoda > Insecta > Hymenoptera > Braconidae > Macrocentrus > Macrocentrus cingulum. The sequence goes on from MVJL01008543.1 coordinate 78,871, forward strand.
ATATGAGTCATGCACTTTTTTTTCTCGAGAGTTTTTGCCGCGAGTTGAGATCTCTTTCACTGATGCGAGTGCATCCAGTAGTGTGCAAGAGGTGAGGGCACTCTTAGAAAACTCTCCACACGCTTGTATACAATGAAAATCATTGCTTCTAACTCCTTCACCTAATTTCTCAAGCAAATATCGCCGTTCTTACTTTATTTTTTTTCTCTAAAAAAATCTTTAATTAACGTTTAAAAATGTGAAATCATAAGAAATAAATTTTATTATCGTTTTTTTCTCCTTGATGTATCAAAAAAAAAAAACATTAAACTGTTATTTTATTTATAAATTATTAGAAGTATTGTTGAGGGCATTTTTTGTAAAAAAATTAATTTTTTTCTATCATTTTTTAGGGCACCAAAAAAATTTTTTTTTAAGTGATTTTTGAAAATAAATTTCAAAATGATATTTTTGGGTATTTTTTGGTATATTTTTTGATAAAACTAATATTAAGATCATTTTTGGATAAAAAATTAATTTTTTCCGCATAAAAAAAATTTCCCGAACTTTTTTTTATTCCTTTTTTCTTGAGAAATTTTTTCTAGTAACTTTCAAAGAGAAATTTGAAAAATCATGATATTTTAGGTCAAGCTATCTAGCAGTCTTTAAAATAAATGACCATAATATTTTTCGTTTTGAGAAAATGTGACAAGTGTGTGGGTGAATTTTTTATATTAATATCATTTTAATCCTTGAATAGCCAAAGGAATTTAGTTGCCACCAGCACAGCGAAGCCGGCGTCGAAGCGCGTGGGACTGACACGACGATATACTCGCGTGGCGTTATTTACGTGCCCGGCAGCCGTAAAACCTGCGTGGCCGCATTGTCCATAACTCCCTCGAGGAGCTGTCGAACCATTTCGATATGCGCCGCCACAGGCGCAGAAAATAGTCGAGGATCTATCCTGCATCGTCGCGCGAGACCACCCTCGCGAGCAGCTGTAAATTCTCGTCTGAAACACGTCTCGGCAGACAATTTTTTTCGACTTGGAAAAAAGGAAAAAAATAGATTGTCACTCGAGGGAAGTCGCAGTAGTGACAGAGCCTTCAACATTCTCGGAAAACTCATCCGCAATCCGGAAAATTCACAGTCTCGACTGTCAGAAAACAATTTTCCACCGCGCATTCGCGCTTGAATATATATCTGTCCGCAATTAATGCCCACGCCTGATTTTATCCTATAGGCACGCGCCAAAAAAAAAAATTTTTTTTTTCGCCATAGGACATTTAACAAAAGAATTAACGATTTTTTTCAAAGCATGTTTTAATTCAAATTTTCTGTAGCATTTACTAAATTGATTTATTTTTTTTTTTTTATTAACACACTACAATTACTTTACTATTCAACTGCTTTTTCGTCTTCAAATAATAATAAAAACAATTTTTTATGACTTGTTAAAATTGAAAGAAAACTTAAAAAATTTAAGAAGTATTTTATCTGTACACAATTTTTCTAACTTTTATTTTTCATTTTAAATCGTGCAAAATGAAATAAAATTTATACTTATTTTAGTTATTTATAGAATATTCGGAATGAAACGAGAAAAAAATTTTTTCAAGGAATTTTTATATTGAAATTTTTGTAAATATTGAAAATAATTAATTTTTCCTACTTTGGATATGTTTTTTTCTATATATGTTATCTAGTATAGTATGGGAGATTATTTTTTTGTTTATTTGCGAATTGAACTATTGAAGGTAGTTCAATTCAAATTCAAAAAATGAAGCGTATACTTGTATAGTAACACAAATATTCATATAGAAAATGAATACTAAATTACGTGAGAACCACACGGTTTAAAATTAGCGATTCTACACAATCTGCGTTAGAAACTTCCGTGGATAGCATTACGAACAGATTAGAATTTATTAATTTGAAAACGGTATCCCGCTTGAGAGCGGCACTTAGCCAAGATATCCACCCTAGCGGCGCAAAATGCTACTACAGCGTGTCATTAAAAAAGTAACAAAAAGATCAACTGTATTTGGAAAAAAAAACTTTTCTTATTTTTTCCACACACACAGTCTTTCTAACTTTTATTTTTAATTTGCAACTGTCATAAATTCTACAAAATAATGGCAAAAAAATTACAATTAGTTTAAGTACTGGAATGACAGAGAAAATAAATTTTTCTTCGCTATAAAATATTGAGCGGAAGAATAAATGATTAATTTCAAAAAAATTTTCAATTAAAATACTATATTTTTTCTGCTTTTGTTATATATTTCGTACTTAAAGAAAATTCAATTTAAAATGGGTGCTTTTTTTTTGTTTATTTGCGAATTGAACTATTATAGGTAGTTCAATTCAAATTCAAAAAATCTAGTGTATACAAAAGTTTAATTTGGTTTCGCAGCTTCCTCATCAAATTAATCGTTACCGGATTTGACTTAACTTGTAACACGTATATTCATATTATAGATAATTAAGGTACGTGAAAACCCTCACGGTTTATAATTCAGGGTCTCGTCGGGTGGAATGCGCCCTGTTCGAGGTATCAATGTACCCCCGTTAACAACAGCAAGAACACATTAGAATTTATTAATTTTAAAACAATGTCCCACTTGAGAGAAGCACAAGTCAAGATATCCACCTAGCGGCGCAAAACGCTACTACAACGTATAGCATTAAAAAAGTAACAAAAAGATAAACTGTATCTCGAAAAAAAATTTTTTTTCACATTTTATTTACACATACAGTCTTTCTAACTTATTTTCAATTTTCAACTATCCGAAATTCTACAAAATAATGGCAAAAAAGTTATAATTAGTGTAATTATTGTAATCAAAGAGAAAAAAAAATTTTTTTCGCCATAAAACATTGAGCGAAAAAATGAATGTTAAAATTTTAATTAAAATTTTTTCAAGCATTTAAAAATACTATGTTTTTTTCTGTTTTTGTTATATTTTGTGCTTAAAAAATATTTCATTTAAAATGAGTGATTTTTTTTTTGTTAATTTGCTAATTAAACTATTATAGTTCAATTCTGGTTCAAAAATTCAGTAAATACTATATAGTCAAGTTTTGAACACGCTTGTGGGTACTCTAAATAAAGCGTTTTCTCGAGTTGACTAAAATATTTGAAATAATATTATTGTTGATTAAAATACGTGAAACCCTCACGGTTTAAAATGTAACCTATTTTTGATTAAACATTTTGGAATTTATCAATTTCGCAACGACATCCCGCTTAGGATCAGTACTAGCCACCTAGCGACGCAGAACGCTACTATAACGCGCCGTTTAAAAAAGTAACGAAAAAGCTGTCGGTATTTGAAAATAATTGTTTTTTACATTTTATTTATATACGATCGTACTAATCTTCATTTTTTAGTTTCAAATCATCCTAAACTATAAAATAATAAAAAAAATTATAATTATTTTAATTATTTATAAAATATTGAAATAGTACGGAAAAAATTGTACTTTGCCATAAAACATTTAACAGAAGAATATACTATTTTTCTAAAATCATTTTTAATATGTATTGTAAAATTAAATTATTGTTAACAAAGTAGGAAAAATTTTTTTGCCAGAATTTTTGCAACAACTCAATCACAGCACTCTTTTCAACATTTAATTTATCGCAGTAATAAATTTGCAATAGTCCAAGCACGAAAAAAAAAAAAGTTGTTGCCTTCTCCCAGATTTCCTCATCCGGAGTGTAAAGGAATAGGTACACAACGTTTGATGAGTTACACGCGTAGTCACGCGATCGTGACTCGACGTGGCCATCACGAAACACGCAAACAAACTCCGTGTGTTTTTCCAACGTGCGCGATACACTGTCCACATTGAGACGATAAATTTATTGCGGCGCCGCAAACTCTTTTACTAATTACGATCGATAGTTTATTGGCCCGTTTCCACGACATAGCAGAATATTGGCGATCCGTCGACTCTCGGTGTTTTTAATCCCTACTCATCTAGATGTCCATTAATACCCAAGATATCTACACACTGTGCCGACATAAGAGTTTAATTAAATTATAAGCCTCTAATTATCGTCGACGTGCAATTCGTGTTCTCGAGGTCTCGTTTAATCAACGGATCAGCTGTGCAATTCTCGTGATTGTAAAATAGCACGAATCTAGGTGCAATGTGTACCTTTATTTTCCCCCCACTTAACCCAATTTCAATCCCACTCCCACTCTTCCCACTTTTATACTAACGGATAACGAAAAAATCGTTATTATTTTCGTTTAATTGAAAATATATGATAAACAATTAAAAATACGACAATTTTTTACTGAACCTTTTTTGTAGAGCTTGAAATTCCCTGTAAAAAAGGTTCACAGCAAAAAATTCAATTATTCAGTATTTTTCGAGATATTGCGTAAATTCCTTGAAATTGTTTATAACAATATAAAATTTCACTATAAAAAATTACTTAGATGCCAAAATTTTTAATTTAGAAATAAATATCACCTAGAAAACTATTTATACCTTTATTTCCCCTATTGAACCCAATTTTCATCATTTTCACTCCCATGCTGACGAAAAAATGGTTATTAATGTTTTTAAAAGCAAATATATCATCAACAATTGGAGATACAAGATTTCTTTATTGAACCTTTTTTGTAGGGCTTGAAATTCCCTGTAAAAAAGGTTTAGAGCGAAAAATTCAATTATTCAGTATTTTTCGAGATATTGCATAAATATCTTGAAATTCGGTGTAATAATATGAAAATTTACTATAAAAAATTATTAACAGACTAAAATTTTGATTTTAGAAAAAATAGTACCTGAAAAAAACAACAACAGTCATTGAAAAAATGTATACTGTGGTGTCTGAGCGCCTTAATTGCGATTTTACAGTGCAAGAAACCATTGAAAGAGGTAGAAGATTGTGTCTGCATTGAAGCAAAGGGTGATTCATGCCAATCAACCCCTGTGTCGGGGTATAAAAGACCACGTGACAGCACTGCAGGGGTCCCTGTATGCCCTTGATGAATTAAATATGTGTATCTTTCAGTTAAAAGTCTAAAAAAAAAAACCTTTTCAATCAGTATACAGTTGTTCAAAATGAATTTGCATGATGAAAATGACGAGTTTTTTTGTTTTTCATCAAGAAATATTCGTATTTAATCTACTAGCATACAGCAATAAACACTTTAGCCCATTCACGGACCGTCGGTTTGCGTTATAACTGATTCTTCAGGGGTGCAGAGTCTTTCTCAGAGCGCAATCAGCCGAACCAAAAATTCAAACAGCGCCTCCTTGTGCTGTGCTCAAGTTTGTGATGGTGGAAACTCCCCAGCTGGCCATTTTAAATAGCAACAACAACATTTAAATTCCACCCAATGTCGGAAATTGACTCGAAATAATTTTTTTCCTGCAAAAAAAAAAAATTGAAATTCCCATGAAAAAATTTTTATTAGAGAAATATTATTTAAAATCGAATTAAAAAATAAATCGTCGAGATCTTTGCGAAGGATCATGACCCATTGGCCTAAGGACATTGTATATAATAGCTCTCAGCACATTGTTATTTCAAATGCATGTCCTGCGGAAGGTTAAACGGCGTTTTCGCAAGGGCTCACCCCCGAGAAGTTGCCTTATACAGCACGCGTTGTCTCAATGCCTCGGGCCGGCAATAAAATTATCATTTATTTGCCAGGGGGAGGAAGAGCGCTAGGGGAGAAAGTGAGAAGACAGTGTAGAGAGACAGAGCTTCGACGAAGTTTCATGCAAATATGCACGATGCATTATTCAGGAAGAAACTATTAGAGATGTATGTCTATTTCTTCTTCCCTGTGCGCAATGGCGCTGCTGCCCGGACGCCAACTATAACCGCACTAAACTCTCTGTTGTTTGTGTGCTTGGCGGCGTTTTAATGTATTCGTTCCGGGCGGTTTGTGTCGACGAAAGTTTCGTGTCAAAATGACTCCTTCGTCGACGTAATTCGAACTAGCTCGCGACTGTATTGCATAATCTAGACCCCACGTCCAAATGGCCCCTAGCCATTGTCGAGGACTTATGCATTATCCATATCGGTGTGAGCGCTTGAGGATTTGAACTATTTTTTACTCCCTCTGCCAACGACAAAATGACGGACAGATATTTTATAATATTTCCGTAGAAAAAAATTTTTTTAATTAAAACCAAAAGAATTATGTGTGTAAAATACGAATTTTTATGATAAACAAATAAAAAATGATTAAAATTCGTTGTTTTATGTCGAGTAAAAAATTTTTTAAAAAATATACACTCCTTAAGATTTTCTGATGTTTTTTTTTTTTAGTTTTTTGATAATAACTCGATAACTATACGAGATAATGAGAAATGTTATGAAATTTAATTGATGGGTAATTTTATTTTCTATTAAAAATAAAGAATAAAATTTTTCGATATTTTGCTTTGTTTTTGAGATATTTTGAAAAATATGAATTTAAAAAGAAAAAAAAACTCAATATTCCAAAAACTAAGAGAGATACAAAAAAAATTAATAGAATATTTTTTATAGATAATTTTATGCTGAATCAATTTAGATAGATAAAATTTTTCAATATCTTGCTTAGTTATTGAGTTAACAGTGGAAAACTAAAAAAATCACCAAATTTTCGATATTTAAAGAGTTTACTCCCTACGGAATTGAAAAACCACATTTTTTCCTTATAATTTTTTTGAGTGTTTTTCAGACTCTAAACTAACTGTAAAAAAATATCATCGTGAAACAAAACGTTTAACACTATATTTCATAATTATTTCCCATAAATTTGAGGCATATAAAAGTTTTATCTAATTTTTTTTTTTTTTTATAGAAACTGTTTTTATTAAAAATTATTACGTTTCCTTTTTTTATTTAGTCCCTGCCCTTGATCAACAGCACTCATTTCGCTCTTGCTGTAAATCTCATCAGAGATATACAATAGATGCAATTTTTCGCGTACTTTTTGTAAAACCTCAAATTGCAGTGCAGAAACTTCAAACTTTCTGCCCTTATAGAGTAATATATGTGCTATTTCATCCTCATCAAATATCTCAAAATTCAGTTACTTTTTTTAAAGCTTATTATTACTTTTTGCATGAAAACAACGATCGATTCTGATTTCGCCGATGCATACATATGCACTTTGATTTGAAAACTCTCATAAACGACAGCACGAAGGGGCTAATGAACGGTTGCGAATTGGCCGCCTAACAAACTGTATATACCGCCTACAAGCGCCCATCAGGCATCCCGAGGATTCACGGCCTTTGAATATGCAAATCGCGCGGTCTAAGACGCTATTTCGTGCGGGTGAGCGAATATTTGACTCGAGTGGGGTGGTCAACCAAAACGGCTACTGAATATTTTGAACTGTGCTGACATTAGTGTGCTACCCTTTTTTACCCTCATCCATACTTTTTATAGAAGATAAATTATTCATATTTTTTTTTCTACTAATTTTCAGCAATTTTTTTTACTGTTGCACAATTTTTCTTTGCGTTATCGATGGTTACGATGAGGGCGAGCAAATGATTTCGCATCCGTGCGTTGATGATTTTTCGTCGCGCCATCAGGCTTTGTGCAAGAGTCATTAATGGGGGATGAAACGGCAGTTTGATCGCGCCCTAACAAACACTCGCGGGGAAAACTGACAATGGCGAGGGGTAAACGGCGATAACGGGGTATATGGAAGAGAAATTAAAATTCCTTTGGATAGAACAAAAAATAATATCCAGACTATTCATGGTGTCGTTGCACTGCTCTCGATGTCACTGCAGTTGTCATCTTGAAATAATTTATTCTTCATTTATTTTCTAAAGCGGAAGTTGTAGTAAATCTTTTTCTACTGCCTGACGAAAAGGGTTGTTTGGCGGTTTACTCGCGTTGTGTTTTGTATGTGTAAACACACAAAGTCTGCGAACTTTTGCTCGTAAATCATTGACTGATAGGCCACAAGGAAAAAATCGAAATACTTGGATAAAATATTGAGTTTGTTGTTTTGATGGTTCTCTGATGAAAATATATTTTTCACAGGTCATATCGTGATGTTTTGGTTATACTCTGGGGATTGAAACTTGAATTTTTCCGAGTTTGAATTGAAGCATTTAAATTCAAAATATTTTTTATTATTATAGTTCAGAGTTTTTTCTTGAGTCGGATTTTTTTCTGAAAGATTTTAGTCTCTCGCGCACGTCTCGCGAATCGTACTTTTTGGAGACTCGAGTCTCGTGCTGTTTTTTCGATTCGAACGTTGCACAAGCTCAGAGACGACAGTGCGCCAACGAGAGCTTGGAGACTCCAACTTCCTCGGGTTGTCGTACCAAAATTTTTCCAAGTTCTTCATGGAGAACTTGGAAAATTTTCAGCCGAGCCAGAGGGACTTGGAAAATTTCTGGCTGAGCTGCTACCAGGACGGATTTAGAATAAATGCCTGGAACCGTGCAATATTTCTATTAAACTTTAAATTTATAAATAATATAATTACGTATAATAAAAGTTACATTCAATACATTTACTTGATCTAAATAATTATTTCGTTTTTCTAATAATGCTCCTCGAATGGCATTTATCGCAAAATAATTATCAAGATTATTTTTCTTCATAAATATAAAAAATGAAAATAATAATAAGTTCACACGTTTATCAATATAAATAAAATCATAGAAAAAGTCCATTTATAATTGTAATTACTTGGTTGAAATGTAAAATAAGAAAATGTCATAATTTACAGTTGAAAAAAATTAATTAATCTGTATTACGACAATAACAGTCGATCTAGACTTTAGTCTCTCTATTTATTAGAGACTGCAGTCTCAACGATAAATTGTCTCTATATATGAGAGACGATATACGCGTGACATAAGCGATTTGAGTCACTCAATTTCAGTCTATGAAAGCCTGTTTTTTTTGTCCTAGTGAAATTTAAAAAACGAACATGAAAAAAAAATTGTTTTTCGCATTTTTCGAAGCAAATAAAAGATCGGAATCTCATTTAAAATTATCCCTAAAAAAATTTTAATTAAAAAAAACTTATTTTTATGAAAAATAAATAAAGTTTTTAAATGAAAAAAAAAAAAATTAGAAATAGTTTCAAGCAGTCAGTTTCCCCTTAAGACAACTGCTAGCCAAAAATTCTCATGCCATTAACGCTCACCCTCAACGAGTAAAAAGTCCTGGGTTTACAATGCGTGATGCGCTTGGTCTCTGACGAGGAATTAATCCACGCAGCGCAAAATACAGCCGACATTATCTCCCGGAACGTTATATACGAGCACTCAAAATCCAATCAACAGACATGGTTTGTCTCGTCGCGCCCTCTCGCAGATAAATTCCCATTCGAGCGCGTTCCTCATCGACACGTCGAAGTTGTCGAGAGGGACCAAAACGTGTCGCATGACTTCGGCCTTCTGTTTCCCAGATATTGCTAGGGCGAGCTATTATATAGCAGGCGCCGAGGGGATAATAGTAAGACAAAGTATGCCAAGGCGCAGCAGTGAGGAAAATTTCGCGCACGGGGATATAATGAGAGCAATCTGCTTTGCTGCCTCTCCAAGACCTCGAAATATCTCTTTGCCTACAGCACCAAGCAAAAAGTCATAATTAACATTTGTCTACTATATAATATTACAACAAAAAAAAATTCTTTCTAATCTAATCTCAGTTAATTCAATTTTTCTTCTGTCACTATACCGATTTTTTTTCGTTTTTCAACAATAACTCGAAAATGGTTGGAAATTTGAGAATAAAGGCCCTAACCGATTTGATTGCAAATTAAATTTCCTACAAAAAACATCTCAACACTTTTTGCATTACCTGCCTTGATTTCTGTGATAAAGTCAAATAATCAAAAAATCGTTTTTTTGGAATATCTTAAAATCTACGTGAGATACAAAAAAATGTATACAAATGTTTTTTGTAGAAAATTTAATTACCTAAAAAAAGTTTTATATGTTATTATGTGAAATTTTTAATAGTTTTTGAGATATTTTGAAAAATTGTTGATAATGTGAGAGTATCATGATTTTTACCATTGTAAAATTTTGTTTAAAGGTTTTTAAATGCTTGTAAATTTTATTTTAATATATATTTTATTGATTTTTTAATAGTTTAAGTAATTAAATAAATCACTGATTAACATATGCCGTGAAAATAATTTATTATTTGTCTTCAATAAATTCTGGCGCCGCGATGATTCCAGATAAAACTAGATAGGTTAGGCATGGACATATTAGGTAACCCAGACGAAAGATTTACGACCTGATGGTGGCGCTATATAGCCGTGTTACACACACAGTTTCAATTTGAGTGAAACATCTTCTATATCCAGACATTGCACGAAAAATTTTTATCTCCCTGTAGCAAGAGAGCCTGGAAAGTGTCAAATTCTTCTCAGGCTCGTATTCCACTATTTTTCCCGTCGAAATACTTTGATCTACCGCTTGAGCCTGCGATATTTATGTATGCTAGCAATGAATTTTAATTAATTATCTACTAACTGTTTATTGCAGGCGTGTAAAAAAATTTTTTCTTCACTTCTGCAACCGAGACCCGATATTGTAAAACAGGCTCTGTTGGTAAAGTAGAAAGATCGTGTATAGATTTTATGTTGAGAGAGATATATTTAACACGCAATTCACTAACCGATTTATCGCTTTATTGTCATAAAAAATTATTTTTATTATTTGTAAAATGCAAAAAAAAATTTTTTTCTCCAGTTTTTTTGTTGATAATTATTAAAAAGTTATGAAAAATTGTGTCAAACTTTTTTGGCAATTACAGCGCGTGCTTTTTCACCGCTTTTATAGTGAAGAAAAAAAAAATGATAATTTTGATTAGATTTCATCAACGATCGCAAGTAAAAAAATTTAGTAGATGTTACCGAGTTCACACGATCAGTTTTATGTCTAACAAAATATAGATACATATAAAAAGATATTTTTTTTTTTATATTTCATATACTTATACGTATAAAAAATAAAAAAAACGGCTTCATATCTAGAAGAAACCGTCGTAAAGCGTGATGAATTCGGAGGTTATATCGGCAGATAAAAAATCGCACTCCATCAGCACTAATAGGTTAATTAACGCTAGATTGACGGGGGGAAAAATTAGATACCCCAGAAATTACAGCTATTAACTTATTACACGGAAAAATAGTCGTTTGTAAGCAATAAAATACCTAATCACGTTTTTTTATATAAGAAAAAATTAGTAATCGTGTTGAAAATTGAGTAAATAAAATTTTTTTGTTTAATTTTTTAATTTTATAGTAAATTGAGATTGAAAATTTTTTTTTTTTTTCGGTTTATATAAAGACAAATTTATCAAGTTGTTGAGAGTTCTTGTCTCTCGATCTGCGAGTAATCAAATCAAATGAAGAATAAATTGGAAAACATTTTTCACTTTCTTTTTCACCACCTGAGCTCCTGAACATCGTTTATTTCAGATATCACATTTGGACAGCCTCAAAGCGTTATCTTTTAGCTGGTTTAGGTGTAATAACGCAATTGTCGACCTCAATCACATTACCGGGAAATTAGAAAAAAAAAAATTGTATATATTTTTCAGTGTTTAATAAAAATCACGATTTTTGACAGAATTTTGCAAAATTTTCCTTTAAAAATTATCTTTGAATAAAATCTTTTCACACAACAGTTTTTTACATTTTATGAATTAAATCTCGATTTTTTAGCAGTGAAAAAAATCCGAAAATTCTATTAAATTTTTTAGAATTTTATAGTTGATTATTAGAAGCGTTAAAAAATTTTTTTTTGACTAATTTTGTCTTATTTAAAAGATTTTCTGTATGAAGGGACTGAAATTTCGATTTTTTTGGCAGGGAAAAATTCTAAAAATTCCATCCAATTTTTAAGAATTTTTTAGTTGAACATTCAAAGCGTCACAAAAAATTTTTTTTTTCTACCAATTGCATTTTATTTTGTATTATTCAAGAGGTTTTTGTTATTTAGGACTCAAATTTCAATTTTTTAATAGGGAAAAAATCCGAAAAATCCATTTAATTTAATAGAATTTTACAATCAAACATTAGAAGTGTTAAAGAAATTTTTTTCATAATAAAATATTAAAAAAATTCGAATAAAAAAATTTTTTTTCTGATAAAAAAATGTTTCTTCACTTTTTTTCTTAAATAAATTTTTTTTCAAAAAACCTGCAATTTCGATGAGCGGCAAATGAAAAGACCGTAATAATAACACGTTAACCATCAAATGATTAAAGATGTCATCTCAATGTCACACTTAATCCCAATTTTTTTCATCTCCATGCTGTTTTCGCGATCTCGACGACAGTCTCTTTCAACTGGATTAATAACTCAAAGTGCCGTTAACCCTCACCCCCTTCCTCCCTCTGCCGTCGTTGTAACCGCGTAGCGTGATGCAAAAAGCCCTAATTTTCCCCGCACGTCAGTCACATTCTCAAAACAAGTTCGTAAATCAATATATAAAAGCAATGAAAAAAAAAATTTTTTTTTAGCACAAACACGTGCGAAACGCGTGAAAAAAATTCCGCAATCTATAAAAAGACTTGTAGGTAATGTAGAAGCGTTCAAAACAAAGCTATAGGCAGCAGAAGCAACATGAAGATGAGATGACTTGTTCGTAGAAATGTCGGAGTTATTTTAATTTTACTGGCGGTAGACATAAGGTTCTGGGTAAAAAATAAATACGTAAATAAATAAAATCTGCTTACTATTACTTATTTCACAGACGCATATCGTTTACCAGGGGCCCTACACGTGTTTGAAAGCAGGATAAATCGTGTTCGCACTTTTTGAAAGGCACAAACATAATTTTGCTGTATTGACTCTGAAGTTTATGACATTTGTGACAGGTTAACTCGGTAATAAAGTCCTCACAATTATGGAGGATCATATTTTATTGTTTTTTCAAGCCTTGGAACTAATAATTTTTTACATTCGAACTTGACATGATTTTTTTTTTCATAATTATATTGCAGTAAATGGTTTAATAGAAGATGGATTGAATATTTTGAAGGCGTAGACATGTAAACTCTGTACTTTGCATATGTCATTACGTCAATTGCTAATTATACCTTTCATATTTGCCCAAGTAAATTTTACAATATTTTTAAGTGTAACTTTTTAAAATATAAAAAAAAAACTAGTTTAAGAAAAAAATTTTTTTTTTTTTATTTTAAAAACCAAATTTTATTTTTTTAAATATGGGTAAAATTCACAGGATATTTTGTATTTCGCGTAGATAATTTAAAATAATTTAAATAAATAATAAAAAAAAAATGGGAAATGTAGAATTTTATTAAATAGTGCGGGAATGCCAGATTCTCATTTTATGGCATTTGCCCAACGACAAAGTATTTCAGATCCTTGAATATAGTGCAAGGAACAGAGCTGGCCGAGGAGAGGAGGCCGCGAATGAATATTCAAACAAATGCAAAGCACACGTGCTATATATATTGCATTGATTTGTCGACGAGGACAAAAAAAAAGTTGGCTTTAGGTCAAAGTTTTCAGATCGCAGTTCAACGAGAATTATCAACCTAAATAACTCAAAATCTCATCACATCCCGATCAATTAAAATTAATACTCAAATTAAGAGGTACTATATGAAAAAAAAAAAAAAAATTCGATATTTTCTAGAATATTTTTCGACAATACGAAAATTCTTAAATTCTTCAGTTTATTCCCATTTAATAACACATTTTTTTAACTCTATAAATTTTTTATCGATATGCATCGATGATATAGCGAATATCTGCAGTTGTCAAAAAAAAAAAAAAATTCGATTTACGCAATGAATGGTTATACTGAATCACGTGAAATAAAAAAAAATATTGATTTTACAGGTGAGATGTTTTTTGTATAGTAACGCTAAGGAGTTTTTATGTTTTTTTTTTATTTACGTATCATTTTATAATAACAAATTTGTCAGTTTTTTTTTGCTAGAATTTTCATTGTTGATTTTCAAATGCTAAAAACTATATATTTTAAAAAAATAATAAAAACTCTACTTTTTTTTAAGGCGCTGCAATGATTTGTTGGATAAAAAATTCGTATTTTTATATAAAAAAATATATTAAAAATATATTAGACATTTTTAATTATAAAAAATCATAAAAGAATGTTATTTTTTAGATAAAACATTAATGGATATAATATGAAAAATTTTACAATACAGGTGCCAAATCGCGTTATGATTTAATTAAGATTTTTTTCAGATATCAAAAAAAAAAAATATCAAACGCATAAAAATATCAGAAAAAAAAATTATAAAATCAAAGATTTCACCGTAATTTTTTCTAATCAAATAATTGAACCACTTTTCCTAATTTTCCGACATTTTCCCCAGGCGATATATATACAGAGGGTGTGTCAGCAAGTGTCAAAAAAAAAAATAAAAGTATTTTTGCTTCAAGTCGCCGGATCTTAAGTGAAATTATGATTTCATTAGACAATTGTCAGTGGGGAGGGTTGATGAAATCGTTTGTAGCACCGCGCATGATAGGGGATGATGATTTATTGGGTGTATTTCTAGCAGCCATCGAACATATAGTCGGACAGGCCAATACAATTGCGAAAAACCATAATATTTGCCTGGAAATGTCTAATCTAATCAGCTCAACGGTCTGAGTCATAGGAAATGCTGGAAAACAATTTTGCTCGTGTCCCCTATGCACACACCATTAATAATTCATTCTATTTTGAGCTAGAAATATTACATGTTTGAAAACACCTCGATCAAATGAATATCCAACTAATCCGCGCGCCAGTTGTTGTTTTACCAAGAGTAATGAGATTAATCCGATTATCCTTTGATTGATTGAACATGCTTCTGATGACATTGCCCACTATCCATCACCCATTGGGCACTTAATAAGCCAGGATAATCAAATTTTTTAGCAATAAAACTTAAAAAAAATATCTAATCCTTTTTTTATCATTAAATAAATCATTTATTACATAAAATTACTGATAAAAACACTAAATCTGTTGAAAAAAAACATTTTTTTCACATGAAATTATCACAGATTAATTTTTTTATAATATTTAAGCATTATTAAGATTTTTAGTAATTTATTTTTATTAAATAAAGGTGAAATCAGTTGGTAAAAATTAGTTGGATATATTTTTTATATGTTGGAAAGTGAAATAATGACAGAAATGTATAAATATAAAAGTTTCTTCAATGTATGTTCACTTAAGTATGAGGTTAAGATAATTACACTTGGAAAAATATATGTCTGTTTTACAAATAAATGTTTTTCCTCAGGGATTCCTCAGTACATGACTTGCATAACGGATTTAAAAACCGCAGTGTAAGATAATGAAGCGTCTTGAAGAAAAATGTCCTTCGCCTTCACAATCAAGTAAACGTAAGTAATTCTAGCTAAAACAACTATAGTTTGAATAGATATAAATTATGTAAAGATATTCAGTCTTATCGTTTATTTGGAATTATTGCTTAAATAAAAACTAACCTTACTTAACAATTGCCTAGACCTAAATCTAAAAGCCTTATGTTACTATAAATTAAGTCGAAACATCGAAGTAAATTCTGTCATTTTTTTAAACTGTAAATATCTCGATAATAAGCACTCTTAAAAAAAAATATTAAGAATAACTTTTTATAGGAAATTTTATCAACTATAAAAATGATATTCATCAATTTTTTTGTAAACCTCATAGTTTAAGAGATATTCTTAATATAAAAAAATACTCTGTTCATTTAAAAAAATGAAAATTGTATTTAACAATATTTACCGATGTAAATATCTGAAAAACTATTGAGCGTAGAAAAAATTTGTTAGAATAAATTTTGTAGAGAAATTTTATACCTATAAAAAAGATTCTTATAAAAATTTCTCTAAAATTGATATTTATCAAGATATTTCTAATAAAAAAAAGTTCTCGTTCACTTCCAGGTATTGAATGCAATAAACTACATCTTAAAACTCACTAAAACTAAAAAATCTCACAATCCTAATCGATTTTACGAGCTAATAGTAGCAATAGCACTGGATGATGGTCTTTTGTATCGAAGAAAAATTTTTTTAACCCTTATTATAACTTCCTTTTGCGTGATTAATATAAGCAGCCACAAAGACGGTTGAACAAGCCTGCATACTTTTAAAACCATTAATTTATTGAAACAGGCAAGTAGCATTCCAAAGAACCAAGGTGCTCCCATCAATAAATACAGCCTCAAAAATAAAAAATACTTTTTCTTCAACAAATTCGTCTGATTTCTCGTGGCAATTTCCGTGCTTTGTTGAATCCTAATAATTTTAAACGTAGTAAACACAAACAGAACATTATTCAACAGCAAAGTAACCGCGGGAAGTGCGAAAAAGTACATATTAACCACGGAACTGGGTCCATTTCTAAAATTCAAGTAATTGGGCTTGAGTAAAAAATCCTTGCTGACACCAGGAATGAAATCGCAGAGTCCTGCAAGCAGAGTAGGCAGGAGAGAGCCTCCCCAGGCAAAAATCCCATAAATCAAGAGTTTCTTTGAGTCCTTGGTGGGTGATTTACTCGGCCTGATCCTCCGAAACCTCGTGATGGCAAGTGTCATGTCAAAACAGATGACATTGAGCCAAAAAACCGTGGCAATCGTGAAGTACTGAAGTCCTAACCAGCTTAAAACCATGAGATAGTCGTTGAAGTAGCACTTTTTCATGAGTTCGCAAAAGCCCAGCACCTGCAGGATCACTCCGTGCATCATTAGACAGATATTGTGGCGGAAAACCGCGCGATTGTACAGTCCACGACCCAAAGCAGGCACAGACAGGTAAATCAGGACAACGACGATGCAGAGGATTACGTGGGCAATGTTGGTGGACATGTAGGTTTGCGCGCCCCAGAATACCACGGCCCCCAGGTCGAAAATCAGTGACCTAGCCGGACATTTGATGAGGATTTTCGTGCTGTTTGTGGTGTTTTCCAGGCAGAAGTCTCCTGGCAGGTTGACAGGCGTGTAAATTTGGCTGGAGGTGTTTCCAGACGTGTTGTAGATGCTGTCAATGATGGGAGAATCGTTGAATTCACACTTAAACGGGGTTTTTACTTGGTTTTCGGCGGTTTTTTCTCGGTTGTTCTCGAGTAACGTGCAGATTAGGTCTTTGTTGAACTGCTGGTTTAGTGGACAACACTTTCGAGGCACTCTTAGGTCGTGGTAGTAACGAGAAATTGATGCTGGAGGCTGCAGGATGAGCAGAAGGAATATTCTGATGGACACTGATGTGTCCATCGTGAGTTGTCTCGCGACACTGCGATGTGGAAGTGCATTTTTTGCTTCCGTGACTATAGGTTTTTTTCCTCAAGTCATCTAAACACGTCACTAATGGATTTGTTGAGTGTCAATTTGTGAATTGTGATGTATTTATAACCTATAGTCTAGAAGAAGATAATTTGAGAATATAGTAATTTTTTTTTTTTCTTTTTAGATTATCTCGGAAAATATGGGTTTTATAAAAATTTTGCATGTATACTTTTTTGTAGAACGTTTTTTTAACTACAAAAAATGATACTTGTAAATTTTTGATTTAACCGATGGTTCTGGAGATATTGGAGTGTAAAAATCACTCGGTTGGATATATGTTAATAGTTCTTCATATAAATATTAGATTGTCATTTTTTTTAAATATCTCGACATCTAGTGGATTTACATAACTTTTATACTCTACCTTTTTTATAGTATATAAAATTTTCTAGAAAAAAGGTCTGATGTGAAAATTAATTAATTTTAACTGTTTTCAAGATATTATGCAAAGAAAATCACTTTAAGATTGTTGGCATGCAAAATTTGTGACTATTTTCCAAAATATCTCTGACAACTTGAGGTCTGTCGAATTTTTACTCTTAATCTTTTTTATAGCTTGTAAAATTTCCTATAAAAAAGGTTCTAATCAAAAATTACATAGGTTCAACCGTGGTTGAGATATTTGAAAAAAAAAAAAAAAAATTCACTCGACTTTAGCACGTTGTTGAATAAATCACATACGAGTTATGGTTGTGCAATGGAATTTCCAGGCCTGGCTTTCCATGAAACATGATTTGTGCGTGGCAGATAGAGAGATATTAGCTTTGGCTGTTGTCGTAGGTCGGAATGGAGACAAATGAATGAGTAATCCATGCTTACACGTGTGTATACACGTTTCGTAATCAATCTACCAGTAGTAAAAATTATTCTCTTGACACATTGCATAATTAAAACAGTCGTCCTAGTTTTGCATTTTTCAATAAAATCATCAAGATATCAGGTATTCCCGCGGTGACACGAAAAAAAAAAAGTATTAAAAAAAATCTGACATTCATCGCCGGAATTTTTTTTTCTACTCGTGGCATTTGTTCAGTGTGCAAAGTAAATGTTAATAATGCAGGAGTCACGTGAACATCGAGAGTTCGCGGTTTGCCGGTGACTCATTATCTTCAAGAGCTTGGAATCGTCCGGTGGTATTTAGCGATTGCGGTAGATTGGCGATTCACATCAAACGTAGTGTTCCAGTTGGTGTTTAATATCAAAAGCAAATGCTCAGTGCCACGACGCATCGATCATCAGCTGTCATGCTGACAGTTGCAGTGATTTTTCTCGCCTCGGGTGCAGCAAACTCCGAGCCGATATTTCACAAGTGCTGTGACGATGGATTCGTCCTGGACGACGAACTGCAGTGCAGTATTATTCAAGACACCCAATCTGTCTTTCAGGTGATTCATAAAACTGTTTTGGAGCATGCTGTATGTTCGAGAAGTAAGTAGAAGAACCATTTGACAACCTAATTCAAAGCGAAAAAGCTGAAAAATTGATGACTTTTTTTTATTTCACTAATATCTCGCAAAGTTTTCGTTTTATAGAAATTTTACATCAGACCTTTTTTGTAGGAAATTTTTAAAACTATAAAAAAGGTTTTATAAAAAAATTTGATAAACCTTATAATTATTGAGATATTTACAATGGAAAAAAATTAACAACAAGGTATATGAGAAGAAATGAATTATAATCGATTTTGTTTTTTAAATATCTCTTAAACTTTTGATAGTACAAAAATTTTATATCAAAACTTTTTGTAGATAATTTTATAACCTATAAAAAAGGTAATTAGTAAAATTTTCATAAACTTCGTTATTTTCGAGATATTTGTTATAGAAAAAAATCAAATTTCAAAATTTCAAAAGTAGAACGAAAGATCAAAGTTTTACTTTTTTGTAAATATCTCGAGGACTAATAGTCCTAGAGAAACAAGTCAAAATTCATTTTGTAGGTAACATTTTTACCTACAAAAAAGGTTAAATACAAAATTTCACCCAATCAATACTTTCTAAGTAATTCGTAAAAAACTAACTTTCTAAAAATCGTACTTTCAGACAGTACCTTGAGTAAATCAACGAAGTCGACTCCAAATTCATCAGAACCCTTCTGCCAGGGTTTCAACCACAATGGGACTCTTTTAACCCTCTCCTGTAAGGTGGTGAAGCCTCAAAAAAACCTTGTCCAAGGTTGCGACAGTATTCTAACAGCGCTGGATTTTTACGGAGCGACGATAATCGTGGGCGCGACGTCTCTCTACACAATTCCCTACCTGCTAGTCATCGCAATCTACTTTTCCCTGGCAGAACTACGTGTCCGAGCGTATGATCGGTCGGTTCTAGCCTTCAACGTGTCCTACGTTATCCTCAATGCCGACCTGATTTTCCTCGGAGCCCACGAGCTCTGTCACAAGACTCTTCCGGAGATTGTTTACGCTCTACTCGGCCTAGTGCTCATCTACTTGACTCAATCCTGCTGTCTTTGGCTGCTAGTCATCTGCCTAGACATGACCTCGGTGATTACACGCTTCCACTGGTCCCCGGGCGAAGTCAAGCGGCAAAATGAGCGTCAAAAATTCCGAGTTTACTCCTTTTGGGTCTGGCCTTTGTCTTCAATACCCACAATCTTTGCTGCCATCGCGGAATTCAACTCTTTCCTGCCTTCAGACTCTATTCTCCGACCTGGATTGGGGAATTTTCATGGCCAACATGGTCCTGCCATCCTTTTTTACACTCTTCTGCTTCCTGTCGCCGCACTTTTTATCAATACTGGCCTGTTTTGCTATACAACGTATAGAATTATAAAAATTAGAAAGGATAATGCCATTTTGAATCGTGGATCAGAAACCAAGGATGCGAAAAAAAAGTATTTTCTTTTTTTAAAACTTTATCTTATTATGGATGCTCCCTGGCTGTCTGGTGCTCTCTCTGCCATTTTTCCCAGCCTCTGGTGGATGAAGTTTTTCAGGATTGTCCAGCCCATTTTGATGCTCATCGTCATTGTACCTCGCAAAAGGATTGTTGCGGCCTTTGGGTGCTTGAAGAAAGCTAGTGAGAGGTTCCGCAGGCTTCCTGTGTTCTCTCCTGCTTACTCGGAGGCTGCAGAGCGGCTCAATTGTCCTGAAAAATCCGAGGCACGTGCTCAACCCGATCTGAAACGTCAGTGTCAGTTTTATGACTCGGAAGAGACAGTTTGAAGGATCTTAGATTTTTTTTTCAAAGCAAAAGCTTCTTTTAAACCGTAAAATTCAATTTTTCAGTTTTATAATTTATTTTAAATGTATTTTAAAGATGATTTTGTTGTTTTTTAATTTTAAAAATTCTCCAAGGTTTTTTCTCGCCTTGTTATAACGAAAACTATCAGATTTATCGAAATTTTTGTAGAATAAATTTTTGTAGCTTTTTAAATTTACTACAAAAAAGATTTCTACAATTTTTTTTATTAAGTTAATATTTCCAGAGTTATTCACGATTGAAAAACACGAAATATAATTCTCTGGATAGATAGTAATCGAATTTGACGATTGATTGTCGATAAAATGCTGTTTTTTTTATTGAAAATATGTGATTAGTTGGATATGATAAAATAGTTCATAGTTATAGGTAAAAACTTGTTTTTTTTTTTTTTAGGTATTGGAAATTTTTTGTACATAAAAACGTGATTAAAATTGTTTGATGGGTCTTTATTGCACTGAAATTACTCGAAAGTCGAATGGCATTGCCAGTATAATCAAGTTCGATATGATGCGAGATATTGATTCTCAGCGTTATCAGGCCGAGTTGTATTTGGTTTGATAGTCACGCTCAAGGGGCGGGATTGAAACCGAACTGAAACTAAGCAATTTCATTCCGGAAATGGTTATAAGCGCCTCTAATAGACTCTTTAACTAGGTTACTGAACACTCGAGTAATGTTTCAGCAATCGTATCGATAAATTGACTTTTTAATTCTATTATAAAAATACTTAAATATCATAAACAATTTTTTTTTTCCTTTTTTTTTTTTTCAATTAAAAAAAATCAATTAATTTCTGGCGAAATTGTTTTAAAAATTTATCAACGAAAATCTGAAAATTGAAAAAAAAAATTTCGCAATTTTTTTTTTCACATGAAAAATCTTCAATTTTACGAATAAAAGCGAGAAATGTGGTGTGATCACAGATGTAGGGGGAAAATAAAGTAAGAGATTTTGTTCTTTTTTCGTCACAGGTATAGCGGGAAAATGCGTATAGCGACGATGTTATAGGGAGCCGAAGAGAAAATTGAAAATCGAATCAACGAGTAAATCGGATTACTCGACAAACTCCAACTCTATAACCGCAGGCTGTCATCATTGAATTCACATTGAACTTGTGGATTTTATACTCACAATCATTTGAAAATTAAATAATCCTCTATTTTTCTCAAAGAGAATATAATTTTTTAATTTTTATCAATTGAAAAATTCATTTTATCTACGAAAAAATCGTTCGATTAAAATAAACCTTTTGATATTTTTTTATTTCTACAAAAAAAAATAGATATTAACGGATGGATGCACTATATTCTCTATTATCCTTCATGAAGTTGATGGCGTTGGCGTTAATGCGAGCTTTCAAGGAGCTAGCGGAAAATTAAAGTAGCTCGACTGCTTTCCGGCTGACGGAAGCTCATATTTTTTCCTTCTTAATATTCATACCGAAAAAAAAAAAATTCATAGACATTCGTCCTGTCACGATATCCCGGCATTTTTTAATTTTGTTTATTCATCCATTTACCGTACGCGGGCATATATAATCACAGGAATTTTTCAACTTTACTTACGCCACGCACGCCAGAGAAATTGTAGGTCATTGCGCGAAGTATCCTCACCCTCGCGACTTTTCTCATTAGGTTCCCTCTTTTTTCTTCAAGAGTGATTGACGTGCAACCATATGCCATCGGACACGAGTCATTTCGTATATAGCTGGAGAAACGGAATATTGCCGTCATTTATACGTCCTTTAGATAAGAGTTCCTCTGGCTATGGGGGGAATACCTAAGTCGGTGAAAAAGTGCTTGGATGACTGCCCATAAAGGCTCAACAGTACAAAGTTTCAATTCAATTTGAAAAAAAAAAAAACATAGTTAAAAGTAAATATCTCATGTGATATTTGAAAATAAATCAGAAATATTATAAACAAATTTTTTTTGTTTCTATGAGTAAAATAAATCAATATTTATATTAATTAAGAGTTTATCATCACTCTCGAATTAAAATCCTCGATTGCTGATGATTAGTGTTTAATGATTTTTCCGTCCAGTTCGGTTGCTGGTGCGTTATTCTTCTGCCAGATGAAAAATAAAAAAATAACCATCAGTCGATGCGTCGCGGCCGTACTTAAAATTTTTTTTTCATTCATCATTTGTCTCAGAAATTAAAAAAAAAATCGTATCTGAAAAAACATGACGAAACTACAGAGCTTACTGTTAACGATGTCTTGAAAATTAATTTAAAAAAAAATGTATAATAAGGAATATCTTGTCGAATTTTTAAATTGTTCTGATTTTTAGTTTTGAAGAAAATAAATTTTAAAGTTCTAAGTTTTGTACATTAAAAAAAAAATCCCCTTCGATTCGGATTTTTTTCTAAACAACCATTAATACACATTCAACGGACATTTCATTATTTTATAGTAAAATTCTACTATCATTCAAAACTAGATAATTTTCTTAATTTTTATTAATTATCGAAAAATAAAAAATTATATAGAAAAAAGTGGCAAAATGGGGTATACCTGAAAAAACGATGGATAAATTTTTTTTCTATAATCGCGCCCTACCACTAAATTTTTTTCTAATTGCAATTAAACTTTATTTAAACTATTGTTTAATTATCTGCCTAACTTTTTTCACTGTCGAGCGAATTTTTACTAAAATTCGACATCGGTAAAACAGTATTTTATAGGCAACAATAAAACTATTTCTGGATTTTTTTTTCGTTTTTTGAGCGAGAATGTCTTTTTTTATGCTTTTGATTTCTAAAAAAATCATTATATCGACTCAACTACCTCATTTTGTCTGGCATTCCTCTATTAAAAAACTTTAATATTTATATAAAGATTTGATTGTGTGTGAGTACTCGTGACGAAATCTTGATTTTTCTCGATTTTTTTTTTACAAAGAAATTTGACATTTGCATGAAGAATTTTTCAGAAGATTAGGCTAGGTGATTTGGACTCTGAAAATATTTATTTTATCATATTAAAGCACATTCCAAGCTTAAAATACAAAAAAAAATCATTAAAAACAATTATCATAACTAGTCTTATTAAGTTTTTCATTGTCAAAATAAAATATACTGCCTTTTTCTAGTTGAAAAAAGGAAAAAATCAAATTCACTCGTCTAAGTATATATTCTGCGAGACGAGAAAAAATAAATCGGACGAAAAAACCTACTAAGTGACATGTTAGCGTTGCAATTGCTCGTAAAGTAGAGGACAGACAGGCAAGCGGAAGCTTTCTAATGGCTCCAGAATTCGTTCGAACTCATCTCATTTCACTCTGCTGCACGACTTCGATGTTAAAAAAAAGAGAGGAATATCCAGATTTATCTGGAGCATTAAGGGCATAGATATTTGGCAGGCGGTGCCTTATCTGCGTCACCCTTCGGGGGACCGAGCGCGTAAAACGCTCGGTCCTATTCGATATTACTAGAACAAATGACATTTTAAGTACTCTTTTACTCGCTACACCTTCACCATCACCAAAAAGGGGCTCGTAGCGGTGATAATCATTTGTCTCCATTTCCCAATGCACATTCAACTAATCCACATCCGCCAATAACTTGCTATCTCTTCTATAATCCCTTTTTTATTTATTTTTAGATTTACGTTCATTTATCGGTATTTGAGAAAAATATTTTTATAGCCACCGTTTTTTTTTACCCATTATCTAGATATTTTGTAAAAAAAAAAATTTTATCGTGTCGAAATTCTTGAAAAATCAATTATACAGTGAAAAAAATATTTTTATGCATGATTTTTTTTTTATAAACGAATAAATAAACAAAAAAAATGTGTAAAACCAGAATTTTCCACGACTTGAACGAATAAATATAGAAGAAAGTCCCAAATTTTCGTTCGGGTTTGGCGCGTTTCAGCTATTTATAATAATTACATGAAATCTGCACTATTCGACGCAGAATTTCACGTAGTTTCGTTTAGGATTTTTTTAAAAGGATTTAATACATAATACCCACAAAACTGATAATTATAATAATCATATTTCGATGATTCTAATTTTCGCGCCCTTTAAATACGTCATTTGTTTAGGTTTTTTTTAAAATCAAGTTGAACATAGGCAGGAGTCTTTTGTTTATGTCCATGTGTCGATCGAATTTAAAGGGCTAAGACAGGGTTAAGATTTAGGGGAAAATAGAGCATTATTTCGGCGAAATAGTCGTGCAATGCAGTATTAAATGTTTTGCTTAGCCACGATATTTTTCCTACAGTTAGTTTATAGTTCTAAAAAACACCCGAAAAAATCCACAACCCTCTAGCGTCGTTTTAAAGACCATCGCACACCCTCAAACCTCAAATTTATGGGAAATAATTATGAAATATAGTGTTAAATATTTTGATACACGATGATAATTTCCCTTTAGTCAGGGTAGAGTCCAAAAAACACCCTCAATAATTTGCAACCCCCTACAGTTATATCATCAAATTGAAACCCACGTCAAAACATCAAAATCCACCAAAATATTTTTTTTTTTTTCGATATTCTAAAAAATGGCCAATCTGAAATGAAAATTGAGCGGTTAATAGAGTAAAATGGGCAATGTCATTTGTTTGGAACGTATGTCAGCACGATAAACTCTCGTTTTTATTCTTATACGAAGGAATAAATTCAGATCGTCAAGCTGAAAGTTTGCTGCACTCAATTCAGCATTCACAACGCGAGACACGCAGCAGAGGCGTCCTCTTCGTCTACGTAACACAATGGTGAGACAACGAACCGAAAAAATAACTCACCCAGAATGCGCCGCGGAGTGTGTACAAAAACTTACATTGCACACGTACGAGCAAGGTGAACACACGACGCGAGTTCCAGAATTTTTCTCATGCTCAAATTTCTGAAGGCATTAAACACATTTCAATGCACAAACAGAAGTGATTCATTTGCCATAATAAAATTCAAACGTGTGCGCCTTCAAAATATATTTCAAGAAAAACACATATTTTTTACAACAAAAAAAATTTTTCCATTATTTTTAACATAATGTTTATGGAATAAAAAAAATTCTACTCATATTTTTACCTCAATTTTCTCTGCATTAACGCGCATATACCAGCCATTCTCTGATGAATAAAATCGTATTTTATATTTTTTTCCTCGGAATAAAAATTTTTTTTTTTTCAAGTCAACTCTCAACGAGATATTTCATTTCATAGTACTTTCAACTCATTGAAGTACAAAGATAATATTTGTATTTAATTTATATTACGAGAGTTTTTACTCTGTTGAGATATGTGTGTGTTAAAAAATAATAATAAAATCATGTAAACTCGCGAGGGATAGAGCAATATTTTATGCAATCATAAAAGCAAATTGCATTTTAATCGCTCTAATGTTTTTTCATCTTCTGCCTTTTATCATGTATAAAAAAATACATGTAATTATACATGAAAAAAAATTTTTTTTACAGTTAATTTTTAGTAAAAATTGAAAAATTCAAATGAATTTATAAAAAACTCGTTTTCTTTTAACAAGAAAAATTGTATTTTTTTTTTCATATTTGATATAAAATAATCATATTTATTATTTTTCATCCCTAGTGGCAGGTTGCGACCAACGCAAAAAGTGCAAAAGTCTTCGCTAGAGGAAAATAAACGAGAAAAAGAAAGAAAAAGTACTTGATCCCCAGTACTTCCATCGAAGAGAGCACGATTGCAGCCCCCAATAATAATAGTCTCCATCTCGAAGGATTGCAGCAAAGCATTTCTTTCATCCCCTGCATCACTGAATCAGCTTGGATCGTCGTCGAAGGATACACTATACTGCCGCCCCTCGGATACACTAAACCTTATTCTCGACATGGGACTTTTCTTTTTCCAACTTGGAATTTTCGATTTGCCATAGCGTGGCTTGATCTAGATATGGTCTTCCTTTAGGTATTGTTCGTGTTGAAGACTATTTACTTCTTAACAGTATATACACTCGATTTTTTTTTCTCCCTTAAATCCCTCCTCACATTCTGACGGCACATTAAAAAAAAATATTTTTAAATCACTGATGTGTGAAAAAAAAAAAATTTTTAAGCAATTAAAAAAATTCAAAATTTATATTTTACGCAAATTGAATTTTTTTTTTTAATAGAAAAAAAAATTTAATTTCACGTTTTTAAGCGAATAAAATATTATTAAAAATTATTTCATCTATAAAATCTATTGCAGGATAATAAAAATAGTATACTTTTAATAAAAAAATGAATCATAAAATATTTTTTCTACTGATATATTAGTGTAAAAAAAATTTCTAAAGCCTTCATGTAAAAATGTAAGTATTAAATATAACAGTCTGGAGATAAAAAAAATTTTTTTGTTCAATAATAAAGTGGATTAACAACAAATAAAAATTCATATATTCAATAGAGAGCTTTTTTTTCGATAAATAAAGAAAGGTAAGTATTTAAAAAAATAAATTGTACGAGGAAAAAATGTTTTTAGGGTGTGGAAAAAGAGGCGATAAAGGATTCGAGACGTGAAATTGCAATTGCCAATACACGTATCATATACAAGTCGCTTTTGTCCATGTTCAGACGACTTTAGAGCCCGGACAATGGCCGTTTGCCCATTGGCCACGTCACCTAACTTGGCATTATCATTGGCGGCAACGACATGGCTCTCGATAGAAATACGAATGGCTTATCAATATATCCGAGTGTTCCACAAAGCCTGATAGTGCGAAATATACCGTGTGGGTTGTTTTCGTCTCTGTTCCTCGTCTTGCTCGTTGGCACACACGGCGGCACCTCTCCTCTGCAGCCCAAGGACTTTCAATCGCGTCGTTTATCGCTATCCGATTCGGCGCCATTTCATATTCACAACGCGTGCACACACCTCTCTTTCGCGTTCTTTCCCTGTTTCCTGTGGTCGTTTT
Source organism: Macrocentrus cingulum (assembly GCA_002156465.1). Taxonomy (NCBI): domain Eukaryota; kingdom Metazoa; phylum Arthropoda; class Insecta; order Hymenoptera; family Braconidae; genus Macrocentrus; species Macrocentrus cingulum. The sequence continues at coordinate 106,266 of MVJL01008543.1, forward strand.
TTTCCTATTTTCCGTCGTCTTCCTCGCAAGGCAGTAGAAAAACAAAAAAAACTCCCTCAAAGCCACGAAACTCTTGCTGGATTAAGTATATATGGCCGCTGCGTGGATAGAAAGTGAATTAGTTTTATGTCCTACTTTTAAAATGATTAAATACATCCAGATGATAAAAAAAATGCAATAAAAAAAATTTTTTATTCACCCTATAGGACAGAAATTTGTGTTTTGCATGATTTTTTTCCGCGAGTTGCTATTTAATCTGTGATGCTATGATACGACGTTAAATTTGCAAAGTCAAGAGTTCGGCCCCCCCCAAATTGTGTGCGGACGTTGAAGGATCACAAAATTATACGTTAAATTATTTTTAAGCCTGTATACAGAAATAGGCGGCCAATTAGTGACGAATTTCGTCCCCTCGTTCATCGTTTCACTGATGAATTATTCGAAAATTTTTATTTACAATTCGTTGGAGTTGTTTATCATGCGAGAGCGCTTATTACTGCAGCTTACTCTCCGTCTAAAGCCAAATTATTATGATTCAAAATTATTTGCAATGAAACAAATAGCATGAAACTATTTTTTTTCAATCTGTTATCGCAACCTCGCTTGGAGGCCATTTCCAACTTTGAGTCATAAACTATTTTTGTCACATAAATTAATCACTTATAAAATTATATTTCAAATATGAAAGTATTTGACCATCTAGTTATTAAATAAATTTACCGTAAAGTTGACATTTTTTTGCGGCTCTCGTTGAAAGGTTCGTCAGAAAAAAATCAGTTCTTAATTTTTATTTCAAAAATAATAATAGATTCTTCTGTTATAATATGGCAATTGAATAAATATAAATTGTTGGTTGTTGCAGGGGAATATTTTAAGGATGTGATTGAAGAAGAATAATCATGTAAGTCATTATTGCGCCGATTAGCTGTTTATAAAAATCACTAAATATTAGTAATGTCGATTGAAAAATATGAAAAAAAAAATTTTCTATCCAAACAAATCGATCTTACCGATTTTACAAGTGAAAGATCCAGGGGAAAAAGTCCGCATGCTGTGAATTTCAAGTCTCTGTGCAGTAATTCGATCGAAAATTGCTGCAACTGAAAAATGACTTATAATTTAATTGTTTATTAATACTCGTCAGCGTTAATTCACCACAAATTTAATTCCCATGTGTATAGGATACGTCGATATAACGTTGTAAATAATATTTGGTGTTTTTTTCATCTGTAAAATAGAAAAAAAAAATCAAGAAATTTTTCAACCAATGGTTGATATAATAATATTTTTACAAACCTCAATAATAATCGCAGTAATACTACCACAAACAATTATAATTGGGAGTAATGTCGTGGAAATCATGCATGTTTTATTAATAACTTTTAACAATGATCCAGTATCTCGTGTGAAATATAATGCAAAATAATATGTGTGATAAACTGCACCAAGGAAACAACTGCACGTAATAAGTATGATCGAATGTGTGTTAAATCCTATGAATTTACGTGTTATTTCATAAAAATTACGATAATTGTTTCGTATAAGACGAATATCTTGAATTGTAGAATTATTGTTAACTGGTAGTACTTCGATATTTTGATGTAGATCAAGAAAATTAAAATTCCGGAGTAATTTCAAGGATTTATTCAAACGTTTAAATTTATATTTAAGTTTAATTAAAACAAATGTGCATTGAATCATTGGAAATGACAAAAATATTAGGGGAAGTAAAATAATAGGGTCTAAATGTCGTGCTTTAGATTTAAACATTTGTGTTATGAGGTAGATGAGAATGAAAAAAATATTTCCAATTACTATTAAAATTTGTAAAACTTTTTCCCGCCTGCAAAAATTCAAATTAATTGATTGATTTATCAATGGTGAGTCACATAATAATAAATTATTTGCAAGCGTTGAAAAATATTCTCGGCGAATGTTGAAAATTATTATAACTATTATTACTACGATATTTTGAAAAAGAAAAAGAATCAATGCAAGTTCACGTTCCGGACTTATAGTCTCGGGTCGATAGTAAATTACTGGTCCCAAAAAAATTGAACTCAAGATGTGAAGAATGAGTAATGCCATTGGATACACTGAGTCAGTCCAGCAGCTTGAAAAATGCAAAACACCTTTTTTCGAGTTTTGATCGTCAAAGTGCACTTGCAACGGAGCAATTCCGAAAATTTTGAATAACGCCACGGCAAAACGTAGTAATACTACGTCTGACTTGGAATAAACTACTTGACTCATTTTTCCTAAGCGATGGTTCGGATAAAACTGCGTTGAAAACCCTATAGCACAACTTTGTGATGCTAATGCTTTTAGTAGAATGAAAATTGATGAAAATGCCATTGGAAAATTGATTCCAAGTGAAATACTGTGATTAAAGGCACTTTGCTATGAATAATAAATATATACGTAATCATCAGTTACCCGGGGAATATTGAATCTCTCAACAACCTATTGAAATTAACGAAATTGGAAAAAATGAATAATCCTCATGTCTATCATAGTTAAACGACTGACAATAGAAAAAAACAAGTAGATTAAAAATAAATGATTATAAAATCTATAAATAAAATTAACAAGAATGCCAGTTACAACATCTATTTATATCTATATAAAAAAAAGTCGCAAATCTTTTTTCGGGATTGGCGTCATAGCCATATATAATAATTACATGAAATCTGCACCATTCGACGCAGAATTTCACGTAATTTCGTTTAGGGTATTTTTTAAAAAGATTTAATACATAATACCCACAAAACTGATAATTATAATAATCATATTTCGATGATTCTAATTTTCGCGCCTTTTTAATACGTCATTTGTTTAGGTTTTTTTTTTAAATCAAGTTGAACATAGGCATGAGTCTTTTGTTTATGTTCATGTGTCGATCGAATTTAAAGGGCTAAGACAGGGTTAAGATTTAGGGGAAAATAGAGCATTATTTCGGCGAAATAGTCGTGCAATGCAGTATTAAATGTTTTGCTTAGCCACGATATTTTTCCTACAGTTAGTTTGTAGTTCTAAAAACACCCGAAAAAATCCACAACCCTCTAGCGTCGTTTTAAAGACCATCGCACACCCTCAAACCTCAAATTTATGGGAAATAATTATGAAATATAGTGTTAAATATTTTGATACACGATGATAATTTCCCTTTAGTCAGGGTAAAGTCCAAAAAACACCCCCAATAATTTGCAACCCCCTAGAGTTATATCATCAGATTGGAACGCACGTCAAAACATCAGAATCTGTTCGCCGGGGCACCTAGTAATTGATAATTATCATGATTGTAAAGGGAAAAAAATGGGCAAAAATCACGAGAAGGTGCTTGATAGATCAAATAAACAATTTTATATTTTGTTCTGGAGTAGTAAACAAGTTAAAACTGAAATTTATCGATGAAAAACATTCATTTATCACCTCGTTGCTCTCGACTTTATCTCCAACGTCGTTTCGCGAGTCAATCGAATAATCAAACGGAACCAATTCCATCGATTGCCCTCGTTCACCTTCGAAAACTCATTTGTGTGCGTGACCACATGGATTTTGTGCGCGGAAAGTGATCGCAATCCGTGCCGTTGACGAGTTTCATCACAGTTTTGTCTCCTAACGGAAAAAAAAAAAATTGGCCAGTAAAAGAAATCAATTCGACACATATGACAGACGATTTTTGTTATGAATTCTGAGGCTGCTCGGACGGTAAATTTGTCATTTTCTCGGCCTTGGGTGATCACTTGGATGCATTGGCTTTTAGTAGATGTGGTTTAGCCTTGCGGAAACCACGTCCACCACAACGTACGAGAATTACCTGTATAATGGTCAGTGTGTATCGTCTAATGGTTATAGTTATGCTAATGGTCACATAGGTGTCACGCGGCTCGTTGCTTTTACAAAAAAAAAAAAATAAATTTGTCAATTTTAATGCATAAAAAATTTTTTAGACTCATTTAAAAATCGTCAAAAAAATTTTTTTATCGCCACGGGTAATAAAAAAAAATTTATTATCGACTTGGGTCGATAAAAACAAAATTTTTTTTTCGTTTAAAAATTAAAGTGGCTCAAAAAAACCGAGTATTTTTAGTTTTTTGTGTCTCGTATCAAAAAATTATTGGTTATCATGTTTTAAGAGGCCTCTAAAAAATTCAATCTGATAAAAGCATTTTTTAAGGCTGGAATTTTTAAATTTACAAAAATGATCAAAATTTGAATGTAAAAAAATTTTTTTTTCTCATCTTCGGTATAGAAAATATTTTCAGATCTTATATATAAATAAGTTTTACAAAGTTTCAGTTTGAAATATTAATTTTGGTGGTTAGTTATTAATTTTGAAAATTTTTAAATACATTAATTTCGATTTTTTTGAATTATCTCTTTATAATAATATTAAGATCTTATTTTTCTGTGACGTAAAATAACCTCAATATGATTTAATATTGATAGTCACAAAAAGTATAGTGAGAAAAAAGAAGAAAAAAAATTTTTCAACTGCATTTTGACTGTTTTTAAAAATTTTAAAATTTATGAGCAATCTTTAAAAATGCTTGTATCCAACTAATTTTTTTTAGAAGCCTCTTAAAACACAATAAAATATGATTTTTTGATGTAACACTCGAAAAATAAAAAATTTTTATCAGCATTTTATCGACTTGAAAATAGAATTTTATCGTGATAAAAATTTTTTTTCTAATTTTTATGGTCAAAATTTAATATATTCATCATAAAATGAAAATGGAGGTTTAATACACTGAAGAATGTCAAGTGTTTTAAATGACTAAAGTAGTAAAATTCATTTATTAGTTTCAACTACAGGACTTTGCCCCTATTTCTCGGATGGCAATATAAAATGGCGAAACTTTGGGGTTGTATAGAAAAAGTAAAAATGAAGAGAATTAACGACAGACTCGCGACTATGTATAGACTTTCTCGGAGAATACACAGTCTACTGATATAGCGGATAGCGCAAGCTCTAACGAGCGAAGGGTAACGCCATAAAATCAGCGCGAGAAGTAAATTACGCTTTACACCCCATTTTTCGCTTGTGCACGTTAAAATGCCGCTACTTTTACGGTGCCTGAGGTGCCGTGGATGCGCGGACGTGGGGTTAACTAGGTCCCAAACCAAGCAGTTTAATTTATAGCTTAATCATTTGCTCAATAACTAATTAAGCTCTTTATTATGGCGACTCGTCTCCTTTAGTATTTGACATTCTGACAGTTTGTGTCGCTCGTAGAATATTAAACAGTCACAAGTGAATGCGTATCTGTACATCTTTTGCTCTGTCCCCGCGTTTATCTGATCGCGTTCGAATGACGACAATAATTCCGCGCCATCGCGATAGTATAGTGACAAATATTGATCTTGTGTAATTAACGATGCTTTCATCAGGTGTGAGCACTATTTTCACCACCTTTTTTTCCACTGTATGCCGGTAATTGAGTCATTAAAAACAGCTGCGTGGGCAAAATTTTTTTTTGGCCTCGTCTCGTAAAATCCACGTTCCATGCGATCGTCATCACGCTGTGAAAATTGTCCACTGCACGTGGGCGATTAGAGCAATAAGCCTATTTAGATTTTTATTTCCCGTAATTTTCTCGACATTTTTTCAATCTATATAATTAACATTTTTTTTCAACAATAAAAAATATTTAATTATTATTTTTTAAAGCGCATTTTTTTTTTTTGCTTCAAAATATGGGAAAAAAAACAAAATCTAAATACATTTTTTTTTTATTAATTGGATAATTTAAATGTTGATTTTTTTACTTATTCTCATTTTTGAAATGTTCGAAGAAAAAAAAAATTTTTTTTTCGATTTTCCTAAATTTTAAATGAGTTTATAATTAATCATACATTATTGCAAGATTTAGATTTTTATTTCCTCTAATTTCTCCTATGACACTTGAAAAATTTTAAATTAAAATTTTTTTTCCATCGCAAAATTTATCAAATTATTTTTTTTTCTAACTCAATTTTTCTATAGTCCAATTTTTTTAATTTTTTTAGCTAGATTTTTCAAATACTGAATTTTCTTTTCGATTCTAATTTTTAAAACATTGAAAAAAAATTTTTTTTCCTCATTTTTCGTATAATTTTAAATGAGTTAATAATTAATTATAAATTTTTCTTGCTTCGATAATGCAAATTTTTACGATAAATTGACAAGACAACTAAGTTATCGATAGTGCATCTTTGATAGTGCACTTAAGCAACGAGTATGGAAAATTAATAGGCAAATTATAGTAGCTATATAGAGTCTTTGGAGTGTATCAAGTTGCATAAAGGACAGAAAATGTTTCTATACACCTTGCACGCCCACACAAGCCGACTTCTTTGCTGATTCACCGGCCTCTTTTGTTTAGGCACTTCTGATGACTCATGGCGAGTGTTAAATTGCCAAAAAAAGAAAAAAAAAAAAACTCGAGATTCTTGTGGATAAATCGAGAAATTCGACGCGCTTCTTCCCCATGACAAAGACGGACCATGACTACTGCACGGTAATTGTTTTGATATCTCTGGTGAGCCTGAAATTTAATTTAATGATTCCATCTCAAGCACACAAAACTCTGAAACATGCGAGACGCCTGTCAAAAACACCAATTCAACGACAGCAGACAGGCAGTTTAATTTTCAGACAGCCTGCAGAGATGTGTTTAGACCCACACTCTTCTATCGACCCTTTTTTTTCATTCCCCCGCTCTATAAAGGACGAAAATATATTAATAGAGCTGGTTATAACACTCGCTCGTATTTCCAAGATATACTTAAATTTTTTATCGTTCAAAATTTTAATTTAGACGGGTTTTACGATTTTTAGAAAATGTTTTCCTGCTGGATGAGGTGTTTATTTTTATTTAGTTATGAGTGCATAATTTTTTTTTTTTTTTTTGTGAAATGGAGTGTAAGAGATATAAAAAGTCAAGGGGAAATTATATTGCTGCCTATTAGACAGTCTTTAAACACGAAATCAGTGAAATTTACTTTTTATTTTTTTTTTTTTAATATTTATGAAGATTTGGAAGAAATTGAAAAAAAAAATTTTTTACTAAAAATCTGAAATTGCTGTCGAAAATTTTTTTTAAAAAAATTTTTTGTTAATTAATTGCTCTAAAAGTAATTTTTAGATGCGAGGCTGAAAAAAAAAATTTTTTCAAAAAGGTTGTTTAACAGTGACCACGATATCTGTGGTTTGAATAATCGGAAATTAAAAAATCGGTCAGATTCTTCTAGGAAATAGATAAATCTAGGGATTAACCGAAGGAATAGTCAAAATTTAAATTTTTGACAAAATGGCGACTATTTAAACAGAAAATTCGGATTTTTGACAGAAATTTTCGTGAAAAATTGTTTTAAAAAAATAGAAATAATTATCGGAAATCTTATTCCTTAGATTAACATCTGAGAAATATATCTGAGAAGATTCTGTTAAAATTTCAGATCGATCGGTCGAGCCGTTTTTTGAAAAATCGTCGTCCGTCTTTGAAAATACTGTTTTGGGAAAACGCGTTTAAAATTGGATATCTGCTACTTCAGCCTATGTTTTTCCTACTTTCCAACGCTCATCCGTATCTTCCAGAATATTTTCCGGATTATTTGAAAATTTCCGAGAGTATACTCAAAAAACATCGGGTGTCTAAAGCCAAACGACTGTATTACCAAAAATTCAGACTTTTTGATTTGCTGATATCTTGATAAGGATGCAACTTAGCGAAATTTTGTTAAGAACTTTTTTTGTAGCTAATAAAATTCTCTACAAAAAAGATCTCTTACAAAAAATCTCAATCTTCAATAGTTTCGAAAATATGATTTAAAATAGCAAAAAAAAATTTTTTCCCACATGCCCTTTTGAATTTAAAGATTGTTTATTCAAAAAACGTAAACAAAAAAATGTGAAAAAATCGTTTTTTTTTCTCTTAAATTCCAACTTTTTAAGCATATATTAACACTTTCTAAATATTTTGATTTTTTTTTTCTTTCTTTAAGAATAGAAATTTAAATTTGAGTGAAAAATGTGGTGAAAAAATTTCTAAATAACAGTTATATTTATTGAGAATTTAAGGTTAGATATTGAAAAATAAAAATTTTTCTCGTGTGAGAACTCGCGTATTGCTTTTGCTCTAGAACGCGACGACAGAGCGAGAAAACTATATGAATTATGAATGAACATTATGATTTCCGTAGTGCGACGACGCTTCACGGGCTTTTATCTAGATGCGATTTGAATTCCCCGAGGCAATTTCATGTACATTTGTTGTAGCGTTAACCCGGCGAGCTTCGCCCAGAATTCTTGAAAAAATTCCCGATACCGCCACCACATATATGAACTCGATCTGTTGCCGGTTCATCCACCTTTATCGTCCGTCTATAGAGTGTATATATCCGAATCAGCAAATATAAAAGTTTTCTGAATTTATCCGCAATATTTGTTTTGATCATGTATACTGTATTACGCAATACATTCCTTTCTTTCGCATGAGGATTTATAAAACTATTTTTTTTTTTTCATCTTTTAATAATAAAATAAAATTTATTTGACACGATTTTGGGTAAAATTGCTTGTGTGATTTACTATGAGACATTAAAATGAATTTATTCATCGTAAAGAACATGGAAAAAGAAATTACTTTAAGAAACTTAACTTTTTTCAACCATTTGTTCACTTCCGGGATCGTTAAATGAGAATGTCACTTTTATATGGACTGAATAAAATGAGAAAAAAATTTTTTTTTTTTTCGTTTTTTCAACTCTTTAATAATAAAATAAAAATTTTAATTTAACTTTAATCTACGACGAAAGGTAAAAAACATTATTTAAAAATCCTAAAATTGGTGTTTCAGTCTCTAGTATATGAAATTTTACTTCAAAATTCAAAATAAGTTTTTTTAGAGGTGTATATTAGAGTGGTGCAAAAAAAAATCAATTTTTTTTTTTGGATCTCGTATCATAAAATAATATTTTATCATGTTTTACGAGCCATTTTCAAAAATCAACCGGATACAAGCATTTTTAGTAGTTATTTACAAAATTTTCGATTGTAAAATAGTATATTGTTCACCAAGGGAGCAAAAGAGGTCATTTCGACCGTGAAAAATTTACTGCAGGAATTCACGGTCAAAATAACCTCTTTTTGCATCCCGAGGTAAACATACTATTTTTCATCGTAGCGCTCCCAGAAAAGAGGGAGCAAAAACCCCATTTACTCCCCCTAAAACATAATAAACATTTCTTTTTCAATACGAGTCTCAAAAAAAAAGACAAAAAAATAATCGGTTTTTACGAGCCACCTCAGTATATATATTACCTCATTGATGGCAATCGACTGTAGAAGTACTTGACCAGTCGACCCTCTCGTATGGAGAGTGATTTCGAGCTCTGGGTTCTTAATTAAAATCATTACTCCCCGGGAGCCGACGAGGGAAAAACTTTTCCGCAATCTGCCACGGTAAATCCCTCATTACGTCAGAAGTTTCGGCTTCTGTGTGTCAACATGAAACTGAGGGAGGTGAATTTTTCGTGGTTATCAAGAGCCACGTGGTACATTGAAAAAAAAAATCTGATGTAATTATTATGCAACGTTTGGCGCTGAAAGTTCCTTGGTGACGTATAATTACTGTTTCAATGTCTTGGAGCGTTCCTTTAGTCATTATCTAGAACTCGAGACATAATCTGCAGCTGGTGGATTATCGATGCTGCGTAAATTCGATCGCAAGGGGTGAGAATAGCTTGTTCAAGCCATTATTTAACGCCACTAATAAGTGGCTGTAGCTTAGGAAGGTACTTTTGGTCACGACAAAACGTTTAATCATAGTAGAGAAACTTGGAAAATTTTCTCTACACAACAGACAAACACTATAGTGGTTAGTTGGATAGATTTCTGGTCGTGGAGACTTAACGTTTTTGGTAAATATATTAATGTTAGTGGATATAAACGAACGTCCGATGACTCTTGCTTGTCGACCTTTCGCTAAAGCACTTGTGATTAATTCGCGGATTAATGGATTAGAAACCACAAACTAATGTCAGTTAGCAGTTTAACGATGCACCAAACGATCTCGGCCCTCTGTCCGCCTAAATCTCCTATAAGTTTGCCAATAAATTTTCAAGGGCTTGATATTTCGAACGTGTTATTAAGTCGTGAAACATCATTTTATATTGGATTTTGCAGTTAATATAAAGAATTAACTTGTAAAACTGGTTTTATTTTAAATATTTTCTATACCCTACACTAGGGCGGCCCCAAAAAACCGAAGATTTTTGTTTTTTTTGGGTCGTGTATCAAAAAAACATGGTTTAAAATCCTCTAAAAAATTGGACCTCTACAAGCATTTTTCGAGGTCGCTCACGAATTTTGAAATCTGCAAAAAAAGTCGAAATGTGATTGTAGAAAAATTTTTTTTCTTGTCAATATATATAAATAATTACATGAAATCTGTACTATTCGACGCAGAATTTCACGTAGTTTTGTTTAGGGTATTTTTTAAAAGGATTCAATACATAATACCCACAAAACTGATAATTATAATAATCATATTTCGATGATTCTAATTTTCGCGCCTTTTTAATACGTCATTTGTTTAGGTTTTTTTTTTAAATCAAGTTGAACATAGGCATGAGTCTTTTGTTTATGTCCATGTGTCGATCGAACTTAAAGGGCTAAGACAGGGTTAAGATTTAGGGGAAAATAGAGCATTATTTCGGCGAAATAGTCGTGCAATGCAGTATTAAATGTTTTGCTTAGCCACGATATTTTTCCTACAGTTAGTTTATAGTTCTAAAAACACCCGAAAAAATCCACAACCCTCTAGCGTCGTTTTAAAGACCATCGCACACCCTCAAACCTCAAATTTATGGGAAATAATTATGAAATATAGTGTTAAATATTTTGATACACGATGATAATTTCCCTTTAGTTAGGGTAGAGTCCAAAAAACACCCCGAATAATTTGCAACCCCCTACAGTTATATCATCAGATTGGAACGCACGTCAAAACATACAAAATCCACTAAAAATGATCAATTTTCATCTCAAATTGTGGAAATAATAATTTTAATAATTTAATATTTGTTCACTTTTCGCAGGTTCTAGCAAATCATTAAAAATCGCAAAGCCTCTGGTGGATATATATGGAGCAAGGGTGTGCAGGATCAAATAGACTGTATCGTTTCACACACCATGTGTGTTTACGATTACGGTTATGATCTCGTGTCGCTAGAGTGCGCAACCGCTCTCAAAACTGCAGTTGCAAGATAACTGTCCATTCTCGGCCTCTTTTCTATTTCTCATTCGTGGCACTCCATCTCGTTTTTTCTCACCTGTATGTCGTGTAGAAGTCACTTAGGAAATTGCTGCATTTACCGAACGTTGATAACTGAAAAAATAAACAAAATTTCAATTTTTATCTTCATAAACATGAAAAATTATTCTATTGTTTTTTATATCGAATGATTTGTCGACTCATGATTGATGATAAAAAATTTTTTTCACGATTATTTTTATTATAAAAATGATTCTAGAATTTTTTTTTCGGTTAATAATACCTTTTTTTATGTGATTTTTTGTTTAAAATTATTGTATATTATTAAAACAACGCGATAAAGTTGGAAAAAAAATTTTTTTTTAGGTGGAAAATATTGAAAAATGGGTGAAAAAAAATTCTCAATCGACGAAAACACTGTGCAAACAAGACAGGAGGAGTAGAAGCAGATGAGGGCCACTGAGAAATGCGTCTTGCGAACCCCGAGCAGTAAAACAAAGATCGTTAAGCGACGGGGGAGCGAAGAATCCTGTAATATATATGGGGAGAGACGCACTTTCCTCCTCAGGACCAGAGCAACTATATATGGGGGGATGTAATTTTGGTACTTACCCTAGCGAAGCTAGGAACACAATGTTACGTGAAAGTACTACCAGATGGAAGTGGTTTGGCCCTCCGGCTGCGTAAGAGGTATCACGTTGAAGATCCGCAGAATAACTCGAGCTTTGTGTGAAATTGCCATATCATTGCTAACCCGCGTGCGGCGAGAGTCTCAGCACAATGGCAATGATTGGTCTGCCACCGCTAACGAGCGCGTGACTTCGTTTTGTATTCTGCTATACTCACTAATTGCATCGATTTTATGGAATAAAAATAAAATTTGACATCCATTTTGTCCCTTGGTGAATTTAAATTTTAAATTTATATCCACTGTGACGAAAAATATTTTACAATGAAAAAATGAAAAAAAAAAAAAATTAATCGAAAATCTTTCCTTAAATAACCATTAATCAAAAACTGATCAATTTTTAAAGAACATTTTCAAAAAAAAAAAAATGTTTTCACCAAATAAATCGAAACGAAAAACTATTTTTCGAAAAATTCGTAAAAAAAAAAACATTAAAAATTTTTTTTGACTGTTTAAAAAAAATTAAAAAATAACAAATCTAGGTTGTAGAAGTATTTTTTGAAATTTGTTTTGTTTTACAAGTTAATTAAAAGTTGAAAATTTTTTAGAAATAAATTTTATCTTAGTAAATTTAAATTTTTAATTGAAATTTATATCCATGATAGTAAAACAATTTTATGCAATGAAAAAAAAAAATTTTTTTTTCGTCAAAAGTTTTTCCCTAAACAAACTTTTATAGAAAACTCATCGATTTTTGAAAAAAAAATTTTTGTTTAATCAAATAAATCAACATAAAATCCATTTTTCGAAAAATTCTTCCAAAACAACAGAAAAGGACGTTTTTTGGCTATATAAAAAATCCAAAAATAACAATAAATCCAAGTTGTAGGAATTTTTAAAAATTATTTCTAAAAATTTATTATTTTTTCTTTACATGAAAAAAAAATTTTTTTTCATCAAAAATTTTTCCATAAACAAATTTTAATAAAGAAACTCATCATTTTTGAAAAAAGTTAAAAAAAAAAAACTCGTTTTACCAAATAAATCAACATGAAAAAACATTTTTTAAGAAATCTATCAAAAAACATGTTTAAAAAAATATTTTGATCATGTAAAAAATTAAAAAAAACGACAAATTTGAATTTTAGAAGTGTTAAAAAAATAGTTTTAAGTAAAAACTTCCTTTTTTTATTGCATTTCATAAATGAATTTATGGTAAAATATTGAAAAAAAAATTTTTTTTTTCACTGGTTCACTTAGTTGGATCAGTTTTAAATAATTCCCAAGGCAATTTTCTTAATTTTTCCAATAATAAATGTTCATTACGAGTCGATATAACTCTGGCGGACGTACTAATTCACGTGTCTCAGCTAACAGCCCAATAATCGTAGAGAACCGAAAATTAACGTGTCGCCGGGGCCATGTGGAGAGTGGGGGATGCGCGTAAATTTGGCAGAGTGCTCTAGAATTCTGGTCTGGCTCTTACAACCCCGAGGAAAATGAGTGGAATAGAGCAAAGTCACAGTGGAGAATATAATCCGAGCGATAAAACTCTCGCTCGCCCTCACTTTCCTCCTAAAGGCACATCACTCATTTAATTACACGGATCCAGCTCCTTTACATCCTTTTTATGGTCCTATATATTCCCCCTATAACCCCCTGCGACACTTGTGGACACACGTTCATTTTTCGGCGGCAAAACCGTGCTTCCGTTTCTATTCACTTTTTTTTTTTGTCGTTGACGTCGATAAACCCGGTCGCGCGATAAAAGCGGATAAGGCGAGCGAACTGACCCTATGGTGAGGGGCGAATGTAGAGATCTCGGAAAAAGTAATTGCACTGATCATCGTATATAGAGCTGGAAATGCGTTATCCTTTGTCGAGCTCAAACTTATTTTCCCTCTTTGCGAGTTCAGCGACCCGGTAGTTGAGCCCGAGTGGCGCTTTAGTCGACTGCTATTACTTTTGTCTACGTTCAATTACTGTAATTAGTTTGGAAGTAAAAAAAAAATATAGACGAGGGTTTAGAAGAGCCGCAATAACATTTACTAAGTCTTAATCCCTGTTGAAAGTGACAAAAGTGCATTTGCCGAAAGATTTTATTATTTTCAATGGATTTTCTATCGATTAAAAAAATTGGATTGTAAAATATTGTGTTTATGAAAATTTGGAAGAAATTAAAAAAAAATTTTTTTACTAAAAAACTGAAATTGCTTTCGAAAATTTTTTTTAAAAAAATTTTTTGTTAATTAATTGCTCTAAAAGTAATTTTTAGATGCGAGGCTGAAAAAAAAAATTTTTTCAAAAAGGTTGTTTAACAGTGACCACGATATCTGTGGTTTGAATAATCGGAAATTAAAAAATCGGTCAGATTCTTCTAGGAAATAGATAAATCTAGGGATTAACCGAAGGAATAGTCAAAATTTAAATTTTTGACAAAATGGCGACTATTTAAACAGAAAATTCGGATTTTTGACAGAAATTTTCGTGAAAAATTGTTTTAAAAAAATAGAAATAATTATCGGAAATCTTATTCCTTAGATTAACATCTGAGAAATATATCTGAGAAGATTCTGTTAAAATTTCAGATCGATCGGTCGAGCCGTTTTTTGAAAAATCGTCGTCCGTCTTTGAAAATACTGTTTTGGGAAAACGCGTTTAAAATTGGATATCTGCTACTTCAGCCTATGTTTTTCCTACTTTCCAACGCTCATCCGTATCTTCCAGAATATTTTCCGGATTATTTGAAAATTTCCGAGAGTATACTCAAAAAATATCGGGTGTCTAAAGCCAAACGACTGTATTACCAAAAATTCAGACTTTTTTACTTGCTGATATCTTGATAAAGATGCAACTTAGCGAAATTTTGTAGAGAACCTTTTTTATAGCTAGTAAAATTTTTTACAAAAAAGATCTCTAAAAAAAAATCTCTATCTTCAATAGTTTTGAAGATATAATTCAAAACAGAGAATTTTTCCCATCTGCCTTTTTGACTTTGGCAAAGTGACATATTTACATTTAAAAAACAAAAAAAATTAGTTCTTAAAAATTCCAACTAGATTCAACACCTCCAATCACAAAAAAACCGAAAAAATTCAATTATAATTGAATTTTTTTAGTTTTAAAACATCCAAAATATTGGAAAAATTCGTTTAAAACCGGAAAAAAAATATTTTTAACAGAATACAAGAATTCGACAACTAATTTCGACCATTTATTTATAAATACAGATTTCATATCGCTTTTGAACACAGTAAAATTCAAACATATATACCTCTAATCATGACGATTTGTCACGCTCGATTCAACGCCCATCACAGTGTCAGACTGAAATGTCCGTGCTATCGATGCACGGGATTTGCATATTGAACTTGTCATGGTTATTCAGTCGATGGCAAGTTGACTATTCTTGTGGTTTCGCCGATTCACTCATATATAACGGTCGATGACTAACGTCAGTGGCGATAATACCGACGGAGCATCGGACAAAAAATCGTGACGGTAATTGTCTCGCATTGTCTCGCGCAGTTTATTAACCCCTGAGAATATTATTCTTGTACGGTAGACAAATAGAATTCGTATAATGCTAAATAAATTTATATACCGAGCAGTCTTAATTCAAATGCCGCACATTGTGTGTTGGTGAATAAATAAATAATAATTATGTGTGTAAACACTTTAAACATGGCGGCAGACAGTTATAAATTTTGCTCAATGTTTTATGCCTTTCACTATTTGAATGACTTTATAGTTCCTCTTTTCTCCAGAGATAACGAATAAACCACGCGTTTTTATTGCGGCGCCACCACTGATGTCCGTTAACACCTCCTGACTTTAACGGTCATCCTCTGTATAGATCTCTTTTCACACTGCACTCTCTCTGATGCCGGACACATCTCATTTCTAAGTCTAAAAAATTGCCTCGATAAAAAATAAAATACTCATCAGAATGCTTGTCAGATTTTTCTAGACAATAGAATTTTTCTTTTCTTTTTTTTTCATGGGATTTTTTTTTATTTATATCTATGTTTATTGTGCGTTTTATTGTTCACTAATGATTCTAATTATGAGAATAGCCGTGTCATTCTAGGATTTTTTAAATCAGCATTGACGGCGCTTATAGTCTGTTTGATTGCAGGGAATTTATCCGCTAAAAAAAATCTAGCTGTTTTAAATTAAAATATCTTCTAAACTAATAAAGATAAAAATTTTTTCCAGAAGATCTTTTTTATAGAGAATTTTATTATCTACAAAAAAGGTTCTTAACAAAAGTTGTGTAACTCACGTTCTCATCGAGATATTAGCAATTAAGACATTGTGTGTTTAAAAATTTGAAATAGCATGAATATAAAATTATCTTGCTGTTTTAAATGAAAATATCATTGAAATTAAAGCAAATAGAAATTTTTCTCAATGAATCTTTTTTGCAAAGAATTTAATTTCCAAAAAAATGTATGAAAAAGAGTTCCAGTTTATTAATAAATAAGTGCTTTGCGATTTTTAATGGTTTGCCAGAACCTGCGAAAAGTGAACAAATATTAAATTTCTACAATTTGAGATAAAAATTGATCATTTTCAGTGGATTTTGTATGTTTTGACGTGCGTTCCAATCTGATGATATAACTGTAGGGGGTTGCAAATTATTAGGGGTGTTTTTTGGACTCTACCCTGACTAAAGGGAAATTATCATCGTGTATGAAAATATTTAACACTATATTTCATAATTATTTCCCATAAATTTGAGGTTTGAGGGTGTGCGATGGTCTTTAAAACGACGCTAGAGGATTGTGGATTTTTTCGGGTGTTTTTAGAACTATAAACTAACTGTAGGAAAAATATCGTGGCTAAGCAAAACATTTAATACTGCATTGCACGACTATTTCGCCGAAATAATGCTCTATTTTCCCCTAAATCTTAACCCTGTCTTAGCCCTTTAAATTCGATCGACACATGGACATAAACAAAAGACTCATGCCTATGTTCAACTTGATTTAAAAAAAAAACCTGAACAAATGACGTATTAAAAAGGCGCGAAAATTAGAATCATCGAAATATAATTATTATAATTATCAGTTTTGTCGGTATTATGTATTAAATCCTTTTAAAAAATACCCTAAACGATTGTGCGGAAGATGTTCACTCAGTCCCCTGACTGTTTACTCTGTTAAAAATTTTTCAAACACGTCGAAAAGCCATCGGTGTCACGTTCTTCGCGCAGTCCTTACGAATTTACGACTGTGAAAAAAAGTGAACGCTATATTAAAACTCAAGTACTGCCGCCATACAAGCGTGAATAGCCTCCTCAGTGACCTCTTGCGGATGCGTTGAGGTCTCAAATATAGATTTTAGCATGCGACACGTTGCTCCGAAAACAATGCGAGGAGTCAGCGATAATGCCGCAATAAATTTGACAGTAAAAAAATCCTATTTATTAAATTATATCAAATGAAATAAACAAAAAAAGGATTATAAAAAAATTATCAACGCAGTCAATAATGCTTTTAGCACGTGTAGAGCGTGCAGTGCAATCACTCGGCCAATTTACACGTTAGCATAACGAATGCAAAATCCGGAGAACAAGCTGTGCTTTCTGCAACGCAGGCCGTGCATGGCGGCGCATCGTCAGGAATAATAATCGTGGTCGTATGCCGATCGGCATTCGAAACATTAAAATGATTATACAGCAAAGCCACCAAATTAATGGGAATTAGCCGAGAGCAAGAGAAAGCGCGACTGACTGCCATATAGCTGCGGTTTACTAGTGGTCGCATTGATGTGCTCTATACGCACTTGCTGTCGCGGTGTCTCGATCAAGGGGTCACGGATGCACGCGCGCATGATTTATCGCGACTATTATAGCTTCGTGCCGACCGTAGGTTAACAGCGACTGAAAAAAATGTCCCGCAAAAGCTAGAAAAAATTTTTTTTCAGTATAATCAGTGAATTTTTAAATTTTTAACAAAAAATTTCCATTATTTTCCCAACAATAAAAGAATTTTCTTGCGTGAATTATTTTAAAATAGTTGAAAAAAGCAGTTTTTCATTTATAATATCGTTTTCTTAAAAATTGAGACTTTTTTTTTTTTTAATTGCTAATATTTCGATAAGGATGCGAGTTGGATAAATTTTGTTAGAAACCTTTTTTGTAGATAATAAAATTCTCTGCAAAAAAGATCTCTTGAAGAAATCTTTTATGATTAATAGTTTCAAAGATATTTTGATTTAAAACAGCACGATAATTTTGTATTTATCTTTTCTGATTTTTAAATACTTGATAATATATATTTGCTAATATCTTGATGAGGATGTGAGTTAGACAATTCTTGTTAAGGACCTTTTTTGTAGGCAATAAAATTATCTGTAAAAAAGATTTCTTGAGGAAAAATTCTATGTTTAATAGTTTGGAAGATATTCCGATTTAAAATAGTTAGATATTTTTGTATTCATGATTTTGTGGATTTTCAAACATCCGATAACATGATTGATATAAAATCTTACAATAACGGTTGTGCGTCATAGATTGTCTGTGTTAAAAGCAAAAGTTATGCGCGACTAGCAAGTGAATTTAATTTTATGTTTAAAGAGAAATTACATTGCTCGACCCCGGCGGAGACCGCGTGCGCGTATGGTGTGCGCGATCAACGCGCAGGATATAGAAAGTTTCAATGAGTAAAAAATAAAAATGCTGGAATAATTTGTAATAATCATGTTTGGAAACATGAAGCGCCTGTGTACAAATTTTTCAATTGCCCTCTCCATCTGCATCTCAAGTCATTTATTTACTTGCAAACCGGTTGGATACAGTGCGATTAATATATGAAAGTCCTATTATATCCTTTTTTCTATCTTTAGCAATTCTTTGTGCAAATACACCGTCATTTATTTTATTTTATGTGTAGGAAAAAATACTAATAACATTAATTTACGTGAAGAAAAAATTTTTATCCTTATTGAATAATTTTTTTATTCATTTATCTAGGGGTTATAAAAAATTTTTAGATAAATTACCATATATTTCAGGGTATATGTGTAAGATATTAATATATTATTTTTTATATTTCACAATTTAAACAAATAAATCAATGTAAAACGTTTTTTTAATAAAAAAAAAAATTTTCAAATATACTTTTAATAATACTTAAAATTATTCTTTTAAGCAAATATGAAATTTTTCAATTTTAAAAAAGCCAAATTTTTAAAAATTATAGTAGAAATTATTTTTTTTTTTTAATTCAAAAATTTTGAAATTAACAATATTTATGTTGAAAAAATTTTTTGAAAAATTTTTTTATCCTATTTTTCAATTTTAAGAATAATAAAAGTTATTATCAATTAATTAATTAATTTTTTTTTCGTTGTAAAATATTTTTATTTTTTTTTTTAAGATCGACTGCGATAGGGTTGCTGCGTTTGTCTGACCTGTAAGCGCACGGCAATTTCCCCTGCGCGCGAGCGCGAGCATAAAACGACCCCATGCGAGGGGGGTATTAACCCGAATTAGGCGGGAAGATCGCGTGGCACGATATGAATTATAATATTGAAGGTCAATCGCTCCGAAAATCCGAGGACAAACACACAATACAACAGAGTGTAAACAGAAGTGCGAGCCCGCGGGCAGAACTGCGCAATCAATAGGGGAAAGTGGATGTTGAAGGGGTTCAAATAAGACATGATTCAACGTAGGGTGGCATCAGTCGACAAGCCGGATAAAAAAAATAAACGTTTAAAATTGTTTTAAAAATTTTTCAATGTGGAATAATATTAATTAATTCGTACATCGATATGAAAATATATCTTTTGTTGTGGAAATGTACTTTTTTCGCTATAAAAACAGCACTTTTTCGATACAAATAACCTGAATCGTCCTTATAAAAATATATTTTAATGTTATATGAGAAAATCAACAAATGGCATAGAGTGAGTAAAAAATTTTTGCATCACTATTTTTACAAATTATTTGCTAATTAGTTGGATATTTAAATAAATTTATCATGTATTGATATAAAAAAACTTAAGTTTCGGTAGAAATGATTGAAATATTCGATGAAATCGATGTTTTTTTGATGTAAACGTCTTGTTTTTTTATACAAACTATTACTGATTGTCAATAAAAACTGGCGATTGGTAGGCGAGAAAATAGTGGAAAATATTCAGAAAATTTGAAATTTATACAAAACAAATTTTTTTTTTCATTAAAAAAACGTCGAATTATGATGAAAAAAATTAGATTTAAAAAAATTAAAATTTATAACAATTACAAATAGACCAATTATTTGTCAGAATTTTTCAGGCTCACAGTATAAGTAAAAATTTTTTTGTTTTACTATTTTTACTCAAAATTTTAATAAGTATAGTTCATCATTTTTATTTATTTATAAGTAAAGATTTGATTGTTAAATAACTCAAAAAATCAGTTATATAAATAATTTAAAAATTATTCATTGAAATAAACGATTTTTTTGAAATTATACAAAATTTTTAGCTAGAAAATTAATATCTGGTTAGTGGAAAAATGGGCCTTATAGTATATTATGGTTTTGAAAACTGTTAAAAAATCGATTTTTTCTGGAATTTTTCTTGAAAAAAAAAATTTTTTCAAGTAGTATAATAAAATTAGCTAAAGGTATTTTGACGGTTCCAAATCTCAGAGGGCACTTTGCACTGATGACAAAAGTCACTTGTGTCCTCCTTGATCTTATTCCGGTGGCGTATAAGAGGATCGCGCAAGTTAGGACAATAATTCCATTGAGCGCGTGATTGAGTACATGGCAGAGATAAGACAACGCGGATTCGAGGATTGTCTTTGAAATGAGGAGAACATAAGTATTACGTATCCATTCCTCAAGTTGTAACCCTTAAATGCGACATAGATTTACGGTGGCGTTTTCCTTTTTCTTGAACGGTAATCCCGTTTTCTTTATTAGATCAGCTTAAGAAGCTGTTTTATTTATTTTTTTTTTGTTGCTGAGACTGATGAATATAGGGGTTGGGTATTATTATTTATCCGAGTTTCAGCGAGGTCCTCGAGATTTTTTTTTCAGACATTTGAGTATGACATGGACGCGCTGGGAAATATACGAAGCAAAGGAGATGATGTGATTCGTGAAATGGCAAAATTCAGGGGCTTCTTTTATCGTAGATATCTTTAGCTGTATTAGGGTAAATGGATTTTTTGTAGAGAGCTTTTTTATAGAAAATTTCAAGGGCTTTAAAAAAGCTTCAGATAAAATTTCTGTTATTCTTGTAGTTTTTAAGATATTTAACAATTGTTAAAATTTTAAATTTCGACAAATGTAAATTTCCGTTTAACTATTGTCTTTTATTATTTTGAATATCTTGTAAACTAATAGACTAAAGAAAATTTTTATTGATATCTTTTTTTTAGAGAATTTTCGTGGCTTTAAAAAAGATTCTATGCAAAATTTTTGTAACCTTCATCGTTATCGAGATATTTTAATATAAAGAAAAATTTGGAAAAAATTTTTTTCTGTAAATTGAAATTTTTCGAATTTCATTCCTTTTTTGAGCACTGCCACCCTCTTAAAAAAGATAAATTATCTTGAAATAATTTCTTTGAAAGGTCCGACAACTTTAATAATACAATGGATTAATTTAACAAATTTAGCCCTTGGTGAATTTGCTGTCGAACATGAATTTTCCGGAACGTTGCCTCAGATAAACTCCTCTACAACACGATCAGCATATTCGGCCACTGGGTCGTAGGGGAGCGACTTTGCTACTTCAATAAATTATATCATAACGTTTATTATTCATGAACAATGCACTCGAGCTTACCGCTTCGCAGATTTACGAAAACTCCGCTATCCACACTCACACACAAACACCAGCAAAAGATACTCCATTTCCATCGGAAACGCTAGTCTCGGGGGTTGCATGCAGTCAAGAGGACGTTACTAGGGCTTAACCGACTTATACAATATATACATACTCCAACGTCTCAAGCAGGATATTCACATATCCACCAATCGCTTCAATAGCATCCGCTGTCGCTTGAATTTATGCAATTACATCACGACAAATTAAGATCGAAGGCGACGTGAATATCGATTATCCTTGCTGACTTATCCAGGTCGAGTCCTGTCAATAAGGAATTTCATCGGGGAAATTCGGCATGAAAACTCGGTTTTAAGACAATATTTTCCTCAATTTTTTTCATTATAAAATCATATTTTCATTTTTTATTATGAATTTAGATGAAAAAAAAATTTTTATTAACAAAAAACAAATATTTTCAAGTTTATGGACTTTGTTAAAAAAACTTAGAGTGCATAAATCCTTCGAGAAATTACATTAACTTATGAATTTACCATTTATCGATTTGTAAAATAATAAAAAAATAATCCTACGGATTTTTACTTCTCAATAAAAAATTTTTTATAAATGATATTTTTATATTTGAAGTTAATTTATAATTCTGGATATCTTGAAATTTGCCTTAAAAAATTGCAATAATTTGACATAAGTTGGCAAAATTGTAAATTACGTATTTTTAAAAAATTTTTTTTACTATATTAAATGTGCTACTGTCAAAATATGTCACATGAAAAATTTATTTATTAATATTTTTCATTGTAACTGATAAAACCTCTCCAAACTGATATCGTAGTTTTTTTAATTTTAGAATAAATTAAAAATTTTATTTTAGTTCAAAAAATTGTAATAAAAAAATTAAAATTTCTGATTTTTTTCATGTTTCAAAAAATTATCAAATTGTAAAAAAGTAACTTTTTTAACTTTTAAAATACAAAAATCTTTGTGAAATCCAATGCGCAAAAAGATAAAAAAATATTAAAATAATCGTGTAACAACAAAATTTTTTATTAAAATTCACAAATTTTATTTTTGAATTTTTCAAGTGTAAAAAATCTTTAAAAAATTAATGTTTCTGAAATTTAAAACAATTTTTATCATCAATCCAAAAATTCAGCCCTTAATTAAACTCTCAATTTTTCACACTGATAAATAATTACAATTTATTAAAATAAAAAATTAAAAAAATCAACAACTAGAAGAAAAAAAATCTATTTTGCTATTTATAATCGATATAAAATTTTTAAAATATTTAATTAAAATTTAATAGTCTCTTAATCTATCAACATTTGGATTTTACATCCTAAAATAAACAATTCCTTTCTTATTTTATTAAAAAAAAATAAATAAATAAGAAATTCTTATTTATGCGAGTTCCATGCGTCGACTCCATAAATTCGATTAAGAAAAAAAAATTCTTCGCATAGAGGCAGGGTAAAAGTATGCTTTTGATCCCGCGGTCGAAAAATTTTCTCTTTATATCACCGTTCAGAGTGACTCGTCGAGCACAATCGGCTCTTGTCACTGTCGTTACGCATCGGCAAAAGGGTCGCCAGAGCTTGCCAGCATTTATTTCGGTCGTGGAATGAGCCAACAAATAAACGGATGCAGAGGCATTAAAAAAAAACGACTGAAAAAAAAAATCTAAAAATTAAATATACACCCAATGAGTCTTCAAATCAGAAATTTAAATTGAAATTACCTTTCGTACACGGACAGTTTTCCTGGAATTTCGCAAGAAGCCTTAATCTCGCGGAGATAAACGTGTCTATGCAAATCCACGATGCAGTAGCGATGCTGTTTCTGCCTGCAGAGCGTTAGTCAAAGGACGCGTTGTTACATTGCGCGCAGGAGTTGCATCAATTATTTTCCTGCGACCCCTTGAGCCGTAGAATTTGCTGGAAGAAGCATTTTACACATTACCTGTAATCTCTAGGGGTTTATGCATTATGCAAAATCCCTGCCACCGAACGAAAACACGCCGGCGATCCTCGATAGCCAGGTTTGCTTGCTGTGACTGACGATCAGGGGATCGCAAGAGGTTAGAAATCAAAATTTGTTACGACTTCCGACATGTCTCCCAATGTCTCCCGAGTCTCATAGACCACGCAGAGTATCGCATTTCAATCATTTTTAAGGCTTATATTACACTTTTCAATTTATAAAAACTGCGAAAAAAATTCAGTCAATAAATTTAGTGTAAAAGCAAATATTGAACTAAATGGAAATGAATAAAAAATATAAATAAATAAATGAGCTCGTTAAAAAAGGTACAAATAGAGAGGTTCATTCCGCCCCAATTTTTCTTATCTTCTATATATATGGAAGCTCTAAATTTTTTTTCGAGGTTGGCGTCTCAGCCATTTATAATAATTACATGAAATCTGCACCATTCGACGCAGAATTTCACGTAGTTTCGTTTAGGGTATTTTTTAAAAGGATTCAATACATAATACCCACAAAACTGATAATTATAATAATCATATTTCGATGATTCTAATTTTCGCGCCTTTTTAATACGTCATTTGTTTAGGTTTTTTTTAAATCAAGTTGAACATAGGCATGAGTCTTTTGTTTATGTCCATGTGTCGATCGAATTTAAAGGGCTAAGACAGGGTTAAGATTTAGGGGAAAATAGAGCATTATTTCGGCGAAATAGTCGTGCAATGCAGTATTAAATGTTTTGCTTAGCCACGATATTTTTCCTACAGTTAGTTTATAGTTCTAAAAACACCCGAAAAAATCCACAACCCTCTAGCGTCGTTTTAAAGACCATCGCACACCCTCAAACCTCAAATTTATGGGAAATAATTATGAAATATAGTGTTAAATATTTTGATACACGATGATAATTGATTTTTCACTGTTATCAATACACGTCAGAAATATCAAAGCAACATTTATAGTGCATTTTTCACCAAAGGAGCAAAACGAGGTCATTTCGACCGTGAAAAGTTTACTTAACAGGAATTCGCGGTCAAAATAACGTCTTTTGCATTCCGAGGTAAACATACAATTTTTCATCGTAGCGGGAGGAAAAACGCCATTTACTCCCGCTATGACGAAAAATATATTTCTTTCTTTCTAAAATTCATGTAAAATTACAGTACTTTAACCGTTAAACGTTTTCCGTCACTATGATATTTTTTCTATAGTTAGTTTAAAGTCCTAAAAATACTCGAAAAAAATTAACCTCCCCGTCGTTTTGAATTATTAGCTACAAAAAAATTTATAAAATAAATATAGCTCGCTCAGCGAAGCGGGCATACACATGCTATGAACTAAATAATTAATCGAAAAATAAAGAATAATTTGCTGATAGTAAAAATAAATTAAAACAAAACAGGTAAGGTAAATAAATAAATACGTATACCTTCCCGAACCAATTAATTAATCAATTAATTAATTAATCACTCAGTGAAGAGACGCAATAGAATAAAAATAAACAAACAAAAAATATTTGTCAATCTATAGGTAAATATTTCAACATTAAATAAATTTATAATTAAACAAGACAAAAAATATAACTATAATTTTATTTTTTAGTTATATTTTGAAATAAAAATAAATTTAAAGAAGAAAAAATTTTTTTTTAACACACAAGTAGAGAGAAAAATTAATACAATATTTAGAGCGGAAAGGGTTGAAAAAAGTGTGCCATAAGTGGCGCGAGCTTGGAGAATTTTTTTTTTATACAAAGGTAGTTTGTAGATAGTATTCTTCATTTTCAACGAGCGAGAGATATAGGGCGGAAACGAGGGTTTATTACCGTGTTTCGTGAAATCCCCGAGAGGGTATCCACGCAGTGGTGCGCGGGATCTGGAAGAGTATATCTGCACACACAAGAGGGGTTGAAAAAGCCAGAGTATAGCGTGCGATATGACTGGATATTGGTCTGTGCATCGCACCCGAGTCGAGTGGAGAGGGCGTTATAAAATAATTCGAGGCTTTAATGGGCCGAGAACGGAAGTCAGGCAACTATAAACTCGGCACGCAGACAATATCGGCCCTCGTCGGGTGAATATAGGGGTGGCGTATCACCTATTCTCCCCACCACTTGCCTGTTTATGCCGAGCAATATCAACTCTATTGGCCCGCACGTATTTCCCTGCTTATGCCAACGTCTCACCAGAGGCACGAACGTATTATTAAATAATTCTACTTAGAAAACCTGAACATGTCTGCCCGCGAGGGGGCGCCCAACTGGAATTGGATCATTCTCCCAGCAGTGTTTGCGTTTGCAAAGTTTTTCTCGAGCTTGCACCCTCCAAAGTAAATTAACCCATCCCTTCGAACCTTCGAAATTTTCAAACTTGCACTCTCAAGTGCCTTGAAATTTTTTTTACAAAATTATTCATGATTAAAAAAATTTTTTTTTTCATCCTAGAAACCTGAAAGTCAAACAGTAGATTGAGAAAAAATATTTTCAATTCGATAAACATCTTTTTGGCAGTGTTTTGAGTGATAAAAAAATTTCTTTACAAAATTTTTTTATTGAGAAAAATTTTTTTTTTCCGTTTTGACAGCTTACAAGTGGAAAAACCGATCGAAAAAAAGTTATTTTCACGTCAATAAACACTTATTTGACAGTGATAGTGTTTTTAATCATGAAAAAATTTTTTTTCAAGAAATTTTTTTTCCATGATAAAAAATTTTTTTACAATGTTATTGATGATTAAAAATTTTTTTTAGATTTTAAGAGACTGGAAGTAAAACAGCAGGTTAGAAAAAATCATTTCTACTTTAATAAACACTTATCTGATAATTTTTTTAGTTATAAACAATTTTTTTTTAGAAGATTTTTCATGATAAAAAAATATTTTTGAGTTTCCGGAGCTTAAAAGTGGAGTAGAAAACTGAAAAAAATTATTTTCGAGTCAAGAAATACCTATTTGATAGTATTTTTAGCTTAAAATAATTTTTTCCCAACATTTTTATGCGAAAGAAATGTATAAAAAAATTATTTATCAAGTTATTTTTTTACATATTGATGAAAAAAGATTTTTTTTTTTTTAGGGTGTAACTGATTTTCTGCCAAGCAACCCTCTCAATTTAGAGACCGAGGGACGATTTGATAAACAATTCAGTGTCACAGAAATTGCCCGGACTGTAATTGAGTTGGCGAATTGCGAGTAAAATATTAATATACATGCCCTAGTTGCGTGAGAAATGCAGCTATTCAAGACACCAGCAACATCTCTATCACATGACCACTCTATAGATCGAATGAAAATGCGGAAAAGTGACTTTATGAAGTCTCAGACGGTGATCAGACTTTTCAACAAGTTCAGGAGCACTCAACACGCGACATTATGGAAAATCATAATAGCTCTTTTAGCAGACAATGTCAGAGCCAGAGCTTAATCTAGTGCTTTAAGTCGAAAGTTTCTACAATCAATTTTCGCTGAAACACCCTTGCAATTACCCCCGCGATTTTTTTATCTACTCAATAAATATTATTGCACTTCAACCGAAGAGAAAAAAAATTTTTTCATCTGTAAAACTATTATAAACCTTCATTAATATTAAAAAAAATAACTAAAACACTATTTTTTCATTATTGAATGATTAATTTGTTGTTTTATTGTTTAAAAAAATTTGTTTTCTATGTATATGAATTTTTTCAAGTTGTAATTGTGGTGAAAAAAATTTTTTTTTACAAAAAAATTTATAGATCGTATTCAACCCTCGCGGGTTTTTGAAGGAAATAAAAATAATCCTTGGGTTAAACTTGACCCCTGTGAATTCCGCGTTATATTTTTCCTCCCCAGTCTATACTCCAATGTGCGAGGGTTTTTAACCCTCTGGTGTTTTGAGCACATCGCCATTGGGCGTATGTATGACTTTGTATGTATGAATCTGAGAGTTGCCCCGCTAAAATTTCATCTCTCTTCGTTTACTGAATGCTAAATCTTTATGGTAATCCCAACCATACACTGGATATAGATGTTGTTTACTTGGTGGTAGAAGTTTTTTTTTTGTTATTCTTTTTTTTGTTTGTTGAAAACTTAACGAAGCGCCTGGTGTAATTAAAATTTTTATCGAGCGAGGAAAAGAGGAATACGATATGCATATACCTTGTGATCACAGGGGTTGGTGTTGCTGTAAAATGAATCATTTAATATGTTTATTTTGTGAAACGAGAACTCAAGTCGTTAAGTAGCACCTAAACAATATTTTTTAGACTAAAAAACCTCATTAAAAAAAAACGTTCAAGTCATTTTTACAAATTAAATTTTTTTGCCTCCCTCCAGTAATTGAAAAAAAATGAAAAATTAATTATCTGAAATTGTTATTTATTTATCAGATTTCTCTCAATAAGGTCTTAGAGGTCTAAAAAAAAATTGGGATAACATAAAAAAATGTAAAATATTGAAATTCGAATTTTAAATCATTTTTCGTTTGAAATCTTATTTTAAAAAAACGTGAAAATAACTAAATTTCTAACTTTTCAGCGTTAAAAAAAATTTTAATCAATTAAAAATATAAAAAATCAATTAAAATGTTTTTTTTTTTAGTTAATTGTTTTTTGAATGAAATTTAAAGAAAATAAATGATTAAAATCGAGTTTTAAATCATTTTTCAATTGGAATCATTACAAAAAAAGTGAAAATAACGGAATTTTTAACATTTCAACATTAAAAAAAATCGAATAAAAAATATTTTTTTAGTCAATTCTTGATGAATTTTTGGAATATGTCATAGAAAAAAAAAATTAAATAGCTGAAATCGAGTTTTAAATCACTTTTCGCTTAAAATCATCAAAAAAAAGTAAAGATAATGAAATTTTCAACTTTTCAACGTTAAAAAATATTTTTAATTAATTAAAAAAATGAAAAAATCAATTAAAAACTTGTTTTAATCAATTATCTATGATTTTACTTATGATTTTATGATTTTTTTAAAAAAATTTCAATTTCCACACTTTACATATGTGAACAATTTTTTTTTAAAAAACCGAAAAAAATCATTTTATCCGACTTTATCGAGGACTAGAATACACAATTTTCAGTGTGTGTAAACATTTCATAATATGCAAATACGAGATCTCGATTAAATTTTAATCATGGACGTGGTATAGTCGCACCCTGAACCACAAAACTCAACGACCACGCATAAAACGCATCTGGTAAATGTAAAATACGCATGTAATATTGTTACGTAAATCCATATATGAGGAAGAAAATGTACATCTCACCCCTTACGATAAAAAGAAGCAAAAAAAAAAAACGCTTCCAATATAAACGACGCGTGAAGGATGAATTTTTTAAAAAAGTGGCATTATCACGTGTTCACATGTCGTTTTAGCCCTCGGAAAAACTGTGAAACTCACGTGTCAACTTGGAATACGCATGAGCACAGGCCTGCGATGATTTGAGAGGAATTCACCTTGGAATAATAGCGCAGGATTTCATCCCCCAAAGGGAGTTAACACAGCCTCTGGCGAAAAAATAACCTCAGAATAAATTTATAAGTTGGAATTAATTCAAGTTAAATAATAAATAACTTGATAAAACCCCGTGTTTATCGAGTGGCGAGATAATCGTCAAGTTTAAGAGTCTGGTCGTTAAAAGATGACAGCAGGCGTCAACGTCAGATCCAGTTGATCTTTCTAAATCCTTGCCCGAAGAAGTTCCGTGTCTCGAGGGTGGCAGAGAATATAACGACCCGCGAGAGACAACTCGAATATCCCCGAGATAAACGTGGTGCTCATTGGATATGTGCATCACGTTTGGAGGCCATCGAAAGTGCCTTGAATAAGCCGTAGAATTTTGATGATGATGCTCTTCTAAACTTCGATAATAATCGATAAATCATTTGGACAACTAGTCTATAGATTTCTAAATTTTTTATATCCAACTAATAGCCCACTTCAGAGAGCGAACGATTTATTCGGTAATTTTTTTTTGTAATCTGTACATTTATAGATAATTTGCAAAAAAAAGTTGAGGTGCTAAAAATTTTTTTTGAGTATTTTCCGGACGAAGAAAAAATTTTACATTTTGAAAATGAGTTTTAGAAAAATATCATCGCGAAGAAGAGCGTTTGATATGAAGTTATGGAATTATTTCTCATAAAATCCCGCGAATTTGAGGTCTAGAGGGTAAAAAATGGTCTTTATAACGGCACTAGGGGGTTGCAAATTTTTTTGATAATTTTTTAAGACTCTAATGCAACTATTAAAAAAATTTTATCGCAAAGCTAAACATTTAACACTATATTACATAGTTATTTCGTATAAATTTGGGTTTTATAGGGTGGCTGATGATCTTAAAAGAACGCTAGAGGGTTGCTGATTTTTTCCACTATTTTTGGAACTCTCAAGTAGCTATCAAAAAAAAATCATCGCGAAAAAAAGCATTTAACACCATATTTTATGACTATTTTCTATAAATTTGGGGTTTACAGGGTGTGCGATGGTTTTTAAAACGAGTCCAGGGGGGTTGCAATTTTTTTCCAGTGTTTTTCCAACCTTAAAATAACTTTTAAAAAAATTTCATCACATAGGACAGCATTAAACAGCATGTGACATAATTATTTCATCAAAATTATGCTCTATTTTCACAAAATAGCCTGATTAAAAAACGTTAAAAAAAAATTTTTTCCCAGTTAAAAAAGTAATAATCAATTTTAAAAAGTGTATAATCAACTAAAGTGAATATTGGGTGATAAATAAAGACTTTAGTCGGAGGGTTGAAGTGATTTTTTTTAATATTAAGTTGGCCCGGAGACGCAAAAGAAATCCTCCTTTAGTTGATGAGCACATTTATCGATGTTAAGTACAAAAAGATGCTGCTACTGAAACGTTCAGTTTTAAGAACTACTGTGTTTTGTTTTTACTTTTAAAGTGATTGGTTCCTAAGGAGAGGAGTTGGTAATTAAAGTGCGCGAAAGTATTAACAGAAGATTGCTCGAAGGCTTTGGAGCCAAGTTTTCCCTGCAGAACATTCAAAATTTTTCCAAACTACCTCTTGAAGACTCGTCCAGTTAGCTGCCTATCTACAACTCTCGTTTTTGTTCCGCTTCACTAACTAATCCGCCAAGGTAGTAAGTAGTAAAGTTCTCCGAGGCAGACAGCAGAAAAACGCGTCTACGAGCGGACAAACTCAAGTACTCATTTACACGTTGGTGTCTACCCGTAAACTTTAAACGCTCAAGAAACGAGGCAAGCAACAATACAACTTGAATTTACCCTGTGTGTTTTCTTCCGAGGAATTTCTGTCTTTCTATATATTCCCGAGAATACGCCGACACAAAACTTGAGCCATTAAACCAGCACACTCTTTTGCCCAGTAGCAAGTAAATAATTATTTATTCAACTGAAAAAAGTATTATTTTATTTATTTTTCAAAATAGCTACATCATAAAATTGACTGTATGATAAAAAAAAAAAGTTTAAACAACGATTTTTACGTTTTTTCAGTAGAATAACCAACGTTAAGTCAGCCACAAACAAGCTTTTTTCATATTGCTGTCAATTTTTGTAGATTTTTCGGTTTTTTGCTGATAACTCAGTAATCACGAATAATAACGAAAAATATTATATAACTTAAATGATTGTAAATTTAATTTTCTATAAAAAATGTTAAATAAACTTTTTTGATAATTTCACTTATTTTCGAGATATTTTGAAAAATTAAAATTTCAAAAAATTGATAATATCTCAAAAACCACAGGAAAATCCGAAAAATTTGATTTACATTTTTTGTAGGAAATTTAATGACAAATTATTTTTGTTATATAATATTTTTCATTATTTTGAATATTTATCGAGTAATTGATAAAAAACGACGGAAAAACCGAAATTTGCGTGGATTCAAAAGAGATACATTGCCGTTTGGACATTTTTTCTGGAAAAAAAAATTTTTTTTCATCTTCTAAAGCCGTTTTAAATTTCGTTTTTGACTTATTTTTTACAGAGACTCTCTTTAAGTTGCATATTTTATCCAGTTGAAGAAAGTGTTTCACAGCTTGCACACGACTGCGCGATATTCTCGACTTTTAATTCCTCGTAGCGTTTTTATTTATAGGTCTATTTGTCTTCCAACTCGGCTAAATAGTTGCCATTGAAATTGCAAGGTTACTCTCGATATATATTGCCACCAGCTGCAGCAATAAAAAAAGATGAAAATTCTGAATATCACACGATTCGACCCTTGTCAGAAAAAAAAATTCCCTCGAAAAAACTTTTTTTAAGACCATATTTTCTCGACGTTTTAAGAATTTTTAAGCCCACTGACACTCTTCTTTAATAGTCGAATTTTCAAAAAAATTTGGACAAGAAAAAAAAATCTAAAAAAACACTTTTCCAACTTTAATTTTGTTATTTTCGTGAAGAAAAATTCGAATTGACACTAAATGAATTGTAAAAAATTTTGAAACAATGTCTTAAACATTAAATAATATCCGAAATTTAATATATTTTTTATTTTGAGATTACAATCGAGTATTTGGAGTCGTGGCGGCAAGTTTTTCGAACTAAGGATATCGGGAACGTGCGCAAAGTACTAATTTCAGAAAAGTAGTGTATATATATTGCCAGCAGTATTTTAACGCACGTGTTACACACTCGTGTACATTTTACGGGCCGGGTGAGAGTGAATACGAAAGTTCTTGTCGTCGCCGGAGTTATCAATAAAATGACGGTTCCATTGAGGCGCTATTTTAACGCACGTGTTACAGACGGCCCGCGCGCGCGATATCTCGAATAAGGAAGTAAAGTTTAGCTGGAGAGAGTGAGTGGAAAGCGATCGGAGAGGTTAAGGGCGCGCAGAAGGAGGGAATAAGGCGCGAGAGATGTGGACAGAGACTAAGTATGTAATGGTAAAGGGAACGAAGAAAAAAAAAACAGAAGGAAAGATACGAGGTTTGCACGCAATCCACGTTCGGTAGGGCGACACCCCAATAACTGGCTTGAGATTTGTGGTCCTCGTGAGAGGGCAAAAAACTTATCGATGATTTATTGACTTATTTATTTTTCTCACGACCTCGCTGCCGATTTCGCTTATCCTAAAATTGCATGTCAAAGGTGTCCAGGCCAATGTAAATTCTAATATTACAACTAAACAATTATTTATCATCTTGAAAATGTTGAAAAAAAATTTTCAAGTCGAATTTCAATGCTAGAACTTTTCAATTTTTGATAAAAATCAATTTTTTTTTTTGTAGTTTTCAGACTTACCAAAATTTGACGACAGCAGATCAGTGTCAGTAAGCTAAAAATCGCCTAAAACACCCAGAAAACATTACCCTATAAGAAACTAAAGTAAAATTTTCCGAATTCCCGACTACACCAATGGGGAAGAAAAAAATTCTAAAATAAGTAGTTTAACTGCAAATTCATGTATTAAAGCCACTTGAACTTAAAAAATTTATTAAATGTAAATTTTGATTTTTTGTAAAAAAATAAAACATTTTTTGAACTATGGCTAAAATTTAGATACTTAAAAAATTTTAATTCCCAAATTCTATTTATTTATTCATAATTTTTTAATCATGACTAAGGTAAATGTATACCAATTAATAAGCGGTTGAGAAAAATTTAGCAAAAAATGATTGCTATTTAAATAATTTTTTGTGTTCAAGCCTCAATGAGCGCATAATTATATCATTTGAACATAATATTTTCGATTTATAATTTTTTTTAACAGTTAAAATATAGCAATAACACATAAATCTAAAGAAATGTCGCGTAAGTAAAAAACACCAGTTAATGACCGGTCATTACGAATTAATGACCAGCCCTGTTCCAGTTAATGACTGCTCGACAAATATTATTAATAAACTGTGCAAAGAAATAAGTTATAAGTTTTTAGGCATTGAAATTATTTTAACTAATCGATAATTAACCTAAAGAGTCACTTTATAGGAATAATACAGAGTGAATTTTGTTTGTTTTGACTCAATTATAAACGAGTGTTTGAGGTTAGGTGAACTTGAGCCGGTCATCAACCGGTGAAACGCCGTTCGCAATGCACATGTTCCAGTTAATCACAGATTTCGGCTAGTACACGTATTTAATAATTAATTTCCGATTCTTACAACTACCCACTCATCTGTACAATGATACACGCGTCTTCCGCACAGAATTTGCAATCAATTTATCTTTCCAATCTAAGTGCAAGTGGTCATAAATGTCACTGGATATAAAATCGTCCAAAACGCCCAGAAAAAAACGTTGTTTTATAAAAGTGTTTTTTTTTCCTCAACATATCAAAGTGAGTTATGACCAGCAACAATAATTTGCGACATCTAGACAATTATCCTTTAGCGGCGAAGCCAAAGCTTTCAAAACCGCAGTTGACCAGCGCCTGGAAATTACAAGAGACATGATGGTAATGGTTGAATAGCGAGTTTCGCTACATAACCACTATAAGCGTGGCACCATGTATGGAGCCATTGTTAGCCGCTGCAATAGTCCAGTACAAAGCAGCTATTGAGCAGACAAAGTTGCACATGAGCAAAACTCCCACCTGCTAAAATCATAATGCTTTGAGAACTGGGTGTATTGCGCGTGTATAATTGACTAGACCGAGCAAACGAGCAATTAGAGAGCATAATTCTAGAATAAATCGTTAGCAATCATACACGCGGTTTCGCCGGGACCACCAGTCAAATTGTGTACATCAACGAGCTCTCTGCAGATACAACCTCCAGGGTATGAACTGCAAGCGGAGCTTCATTTCACTAATTAGACGTATTTTCCGGTTAATGACCTACCTCGCAAAGTCCTCTACACAGTCACGACCAACTTACGTGGTCGTCTTACGTCGTCATGGATACTTATTGTACCCGGAGGAGCAGCAGTCTTTGAATACGTCCCCTGAGGGGCAGCTGCTTTGTATACGAAACCTGCAACATCTCAGATATGTCAGTGATCAGCGTAAAAATGGTATCTATAATGTTCTTATTCATCAAAATGCCTCGAAACCATTCACTCAAGTCCATTACCACCAAAAACACTCGATAAACCACGCCGCAAAACTTCAACTCATCAAGAACTCGAAAACTTTCTTAAAACGAACGTCGAACGTCGGATCTTCCAGATTTTTAATTGTTTAATGGTTTTTCCTGCTAACCTTTTGTTGTTTATGTGAAAACTTTGTACAGAATGTCTGAAACCTTAGGCAGTATCGTTAGGAACACTTCAAAGCTCAATTCTGCCTAGACAACGTCTTCGCGACCGATAGAAACTGGAGCAGGCTCGTTTTGCGGTGCTCGACACGGGTGTTGCGTAGGTAACTTGGCCATTATGTTCGTGTCCATGTTGCAAGGGGACCTCTGGAGTACGCGTTACATTAGCCACACGTTTAAGCCCCTCTAAATGGAGATGTAAGTGACGGTATCATAAACACACGCGATATGGTTGCACGATATACTCGTGCATTGAGGTTTTGTATTCAGAAACTGCACTTTCTTCTATTCGAACACCCCGATTACTTCCACCGTTTCGAGTTTTATTGTGTAACTTAATGTCCCTCGTGCTAATTTGCTTGAGGCAACAATACTCGGGCTTTTATGGCGCAGGATGTAAGGATTCGCCTGGTTCACTGTTAATGAGCAGCACTTAAATGCAAATAATACTTGGCATAATTAATATCACAACTGTACACGGCAATTTTTGCACTTAATAAGTGGTTTAAATTTATAGAAAATAGATTAAAAAAATTTTTTTTTTCATTTCTAAAAGCAATTTTCAATCTTGAAGTGAATTTTTGAAGTACTTCCTCTAAACCAATTTGCATGAAACTTGAAATATATTAAACGGAATTCAGATTTGAAACTTATACAAGTAAAACAAATTGTTTTAAGTGTTTTTATTATCACAAAAAAACATAGTATGGTGTTAAACCCTTTTTTTTAAGTGGAATCATTTTATAAAACTAAAATGTAGAAAATATCAAAAGGTAAAAAAAGTTTAATTTTAACGTTTTTATTTAACAAAAGTAAATAATGCACTAAAAAATGTTACAAATTTAAGACATGCTTAAACAATAAAAAATAAAATCGGTGAGCTTTTTTATAATTACAGGAAAATGAGATAAAAAGCTTATTGGTTTTATATTTTTTATACGGCTCATACGAAGCAATAGAGTGCACTCTACACACGCTTAGTCCATTTTTGCTAATATTTCCAGTCAAAATGGCACGATACTCGATAAATTTTCATTCAATTACGGTAAATCTTTGTTTTTCCTATTTACAACACTTAAATCTGTATCGAAAAAAAGAATTTTTATGTCCTTTTTTTTAAATTTAGTTATAATCAATGATTTATTTTTATTTTTTACGACCAAACGAATTTTTTTTTTTTTGCTCTAGACTCGATTGCAGAGCTGCAATTCTTCATAAAAACACTTGAGATTGATCATATCTGTTGATTTAGCACTAGAACTATTGGAAGCATATCGATTTTACAATAAAAATCCTTGAGAAATGAATATAGAAAATAAAATTTAAAATGTCCGATAGATTTAAATTGATAAAAAAAATTTTAATGACGAGCGATTTTAAGTTGGACGGGTGTTTTGCATAGATTCAACCAAATGGAACGGTAGATATTGCATTGCTCGAGGGGTTGATAGCATTTACGGTCAACGAAACAGCTCTTGTCGTGAGTGGATGTAAGTGGTTTTGTCTTGGTGACGGAAAAATCGAGGCTGTTATTCTATGCAGCGTTGGTGGTGGTGGTGGTTAAAAAAACGTGTTGGCGCTGATTCAAGTGAGGAGCAAAATGGTAGCTGAAGGCGCCCAACGCCCATGTAAATGACTGACAATCTAATATCTTGCGCGTCCACGGGAAATGACGCACTTCTATACATATAAACCTGCAACAATCTCGGGTTGATGCCCTGCGGCGGATTATGTCGTGAAATTGCAAGTGCAAATGCAATATAGTCTGGATTTTTAGGGTATGAAAATGATTATTGTCAGAGAGAGAGTATCACCATGTGGAATTGGATCGAATGTGGTGTATCCAGAGGAGCACGTGGCCGGTAACAACTTTGCGGAAAGTTTCTCCAAATGGCTTCTGAACTCCACGGGAACAAATCGTGAAAACAGACTTCGAGGTAGAAGTTTGCCATCTGGCTGGAGATGCTTCGCGCGTAGATAGACACTCACACCATCGCCTGTTAATGCACCATCTGAACCCTACTGTGCTAGATGATGTATGAACGGTTAGCCACTCGCACAAGCTTTGGAAACTCGAATAGTTGCACCAAATAACTGAACAAGTACCCGCGGGTACCGAAGATGCACTCACGATGAGTGCCACTTTGTGCGAACGACTTGACGCGTGCATCGCGTTCTAGATCATTATCTGTACTTTGTTTTTTTTTTATAAAATTTATCAATTCTTTTGAAAAACCAAAATCTTTTGTCGTGTGAAAAATAAATTTTTTTTTAAATACAATTTTTAATAATTTAATTTGCACTTAATTTTCATAATTAATATAAATTTCATGTTAAAAAAATTATATTCAAGAAAAAATATTGAAATTTTTTTCATTTTTTAAAATTTGAATTATTTGTTTAATTTTTTTCCATTAAAACTTGATTTTTTTTTTCGAAGAAAAACGTAAAATTTCATGTTAATGACAAAAAAATCATAAAAATTTATTCGAAAAGTGTAAAAAAACTTTCTCAAATTTAATTTTTAAAAAGATTTGTTTACATAATAATTAAAAAATGGTTGAAAAAATCTGAAAAATCGTAAAAAAATTTTTTTTATTTTATACTAGTCTTTAATTAAAAAAAAAAACTTTTCAGCTAGAAAAAAAGCTACTATTTAGTGTTTAGAAACCAGCAGGAAATTCCGGAGATTGCCAAGTGTAGTCCTGCACGAATTAAATATTCCCTTGCGAAGCTGAAGTAAATATTCATTTGGAATTGCAGGAAAATTAAATACCTCAGTTTTGCATTCTCCTTAATGTCCTTATATTCTCGACTGCCGACTTGTATACCTACACTGGATCTGTGCGTCGAGTAAAATTGTTGGCCAGAAACAGGCGCGCGAGTCAACGATAAAATTACGACAGTGCTTCCGGTGGCGTGCGCATTACAAGTTGTTCCAGACTTTGGAGCAAAGGCAGAGAGCATCCGCAAGTATACCTTCTCGGTGTGTTTACGGCTCCCTATACGCGCAGCTATACAGTGCAGTATCCATTATTCGAATATATACGCGAAGAGTAGAACAGTACATGAGTGGGTGCACATCGGCCACAGTATTCCTCGAGAGAAATCATGTCGCGCTTCCGACAACTTTAGCCGTCCCCGGCGTGCTATCGAGTGTAATTGCTGCAAGAGTAAACTAATATAAGGGTCAGTTAGCATTTGCAAGCACCAAGATGCTTTGCTTATGTGTCATCGCCATACATTTCTACTATTTAACATCAATAGTTCCTTATTTTACACTAATTATCCAACTAGAAACATCTATAACGTAAATAAGTGTCTGAAAAAAATTTCTTCTAAAGGTATAAAAATATTGCATATCCTCTCGATGAATTATTTTATCTCCGAGGACGGAAAAATTCGGGTTTTTTGAATCAATAATCTCTCTGCTGTGTTTTACAGTTTTTCCAGAGATCTGCTAATAAAATTCGAGTCTTTGAACCGTCGCGATTGGTCCTTCGAATTTTTTTCTGAAAGATTTTTAGTCTCTCACGCACGTCTTGCGAATCGTACTTTTTGGAGACTCGAGTCTCGTGCTGTCTTTTCGATTCGAACGTTGCACAAGCTCAGAGACGACAGTGTGCCAACGAGAGCTTGGAGACTCCAACTTCCTCGGGTTGTCGTACCAAAATTTTTCCAAGTTCTTCATGAAGAACTTGGAAAATTTTCAGCCGAGCTAGAGGGACTTGGAAAATTTCTGGCTGAGCTGCTACCCGGACGGATTTAGAATAAATGCCTGGAACCGTGCAATATTTCTATTAAACTTTAAATTTATAAATAATATAATTACGTATAATAAAAGTTACATTCAATACATTTACTTGATCTAAATAATTATTTCGTTTTTCTAATAATGCTCCTCGAATGGCATTTATCGCAAAATAATTATCAAAGTTACATTCAATACATTTACTTGATCTAAATAATTATTTCGTTTTTCTAATAATGCTCCTCGAATGGCATTTATCGCAAAATAATTATCAAGATTATTTTTCTTCATAAATATAAAAAATGAAAATAATAATAAGTTCGCACGTTTATCAATATAAATAAAATCATAGAAAAAGTCCATTTATAATTGTAATTACTTGGTTGAAATGTAAAATAAGAAAATGTCATAATTTACAGTTGAAAAAAATTAATTAATCTGTATTGCGACAATAACAGTCGATCTAGACTTTAGTCTCTCTATTTATTAGAGACTGCAGTCTCAACGATAAATTTTCTCTATATATATGAGAGACGATACGCGTGTAAACAAAAGACTCTATGTACGAGTCTTGAAACTTTAAAAACTCGGAAACTCGAAATTCAGTTCAAGATTACCTCAAAAAAGTTTCGATTAAAAAAATTTATTTTTAATGAAAAATAAAAAGTCAAAAAAAATTTTTTTATTATTTTAATAATTTTGAATTCTAAAGTTTCTTAAATCAAAAATTTCTATTGAAAAAAAAAAACAAAAATACGTAAAACAAAATTACGTTTATTGTGTTAGATAAAAAATGTTTTTTTTCAATAGTGCGGAATTTTTCAATCAAATTTCAGCTAAACGAGTCATTAAAATTAAATGCCAGTAGAATTTTCAGTTATCGGTCCATCGGAGTTGGTGGGACTCCGAGGAAATCGATGGAAAAATTATTTTTCAATAAAGAGCGCCTGAAATGGTCTCAAAAATTGTCGATACTAATCGGAGTTATAGTTAACAAGCAGTTTCCCCCATGCTGTAGAGCATACTAGCGAGGTTCAGTCACAAAGGACGACGGTAATTCGCTTAGACCAATGTAGTCTGGCCCCCATATATACTCGAAGGGCACAATAACCTCGCATCGATGCTGCGAACCATTCACGGAGTACTCAAGATTGTTTTCTAATATTTTTGTTCGCTCAATGCCGGAGGAAATGAACTCTCGAGATTTATATCGAAGCCAGACATTGAAATGCGGCCCGTTGGGCCTGGCAGTTCGCCCGCGTGTAACGGCTCCCGCTCCGCGAGTTATTCATCGTTGCATATTTGCGCGTAAAAGTCGACGTCAGCTAAATATCACCCTATATATGGCTCGTATTAATTTCACCCTTTTGTTGGCCGAAAATGCCGGATTTTACGCGTTGAAAAAAAAAACGCGCTATTTTGTTCCACTGCTCGGCATCTCGCCGAAATGGAGAATCAACTCTCGAACGCCCCGCACTCGGCCAAGAAGCCGACTGTTATGCATTGGATGCGCACGAAAAACCAGATAAAAATCAAATTTCACACATAATTGGCACGACCAACGCACATGCACACTTTTACAACGTTCAAAACGCCAAAAAATATCTGAAACAAAAATTACTCTCACAAAGAATGAATAAAAACTGCCAGTTTTTTTCCTCGATTTGTTTTTTACTATAGACAAAATCAACGAAGAAAAAAATTTAACAAAAAAATCTGTATTTCAATATGAGAAAAAAAAAATTTTTTTTTCAAACTTGTTATTTTTAATATTAGGAAAAAAAAAAAAAATGATTTTTTGGGAAATGAAATTTTTTTTGTGGAAAGAAAAGTTATGTGACAATTAAAATTATAAAATATAAAAATTTGATGATTATTACCTACATTATAAGTGAATTTTTGAAAAAAAAAAAAAAATTTTTTTTTTTTTTTTTTGTTTTATTTTGGAAGATTAAATTAGTTGGATTTCTCAGAAAATTAAGAATTAATGCAGAAAAAAATTTCACAAAAATACCAGGTCATTAAAATATAAAAATACATGGTGAAACTATAGAGCACACTTTCTTGATGGTTATATTGTTAAAAAAAAGTTTATAATCAATTTTTAAAATATAATAAGCCAAAAATTGAATGCAGGACTGTATATCGCGGTATTTTTTGTTCATAATCTAAAAAATACACCGAGTTATTTCTGCTAGTTTTAAATATCAAGTAGCTTTTGTGATAAATAAACAGCTTTTCACCAATTTCAAGTGTTTTTATAAAAGAATGAAGCAAAAAATTTCGAACAGTCATAAAAAATGAAAATAAATCTTCAATTATAATTAAATAACGAAAAGTAGGACATACAAAATTTTTGTTTAACTAAAAATTTAAGTGCCGTAAATAGAAAAAA
This sequence comes from Macrocentrus cingulum, assembly GCA_002156465.1. Taxonomy (NCBI): domain Eukaryota; kingdom Metazoa; phylum Arthropoda; class Insecta; order Hymenoptera; family Braconidae; genus Macrocentrus; species Macrocentrus cingulum. The sequence continues at coordinate 147,269 of MVJL01008543.1, forward strand.
AAAATATTTACAGTAATTGAATCGAAATTCATCAAGTACAATGCCATTTTCACTAGAAATATTAGCAAAAAATGAGCTATAGGCAATTGTAAAGCAATCCTATCGCTTCATCCAAGGGGTGTATAAAATTATTCATATTTTACTACCATTTCTTTGTACCGTTTCTATTTTTTAATTAAATACAAGAATCAATTTTCCATCGATTTTAAGAATTTTTCAACTGTCTGTTTCATAAAAATTTTTTTTTTTAAACAAAAAACTTGGAATAAACCCCTGAAAAAATTTTTATCTACCTCGATAATCATTTTTTCACAAAAATATTGAATAAAAAAAATGCGCAGGTGCGAGACTGGATTGCGATAGCGGGTGAATATACCCCGAGAGGGAGAGTTTCGCGGATGAAATATAAAATCAAAGGCGGATAGAATTATCTCTCATTACGGCCGCATCGAGGAGGCATCGGCTAACCCAGTTTCGAAATGGTCGATCGGATGCATCCTCAACGGGCCTGCAATTACGGGGCACACACACGAGGAAAGAGAGAGGAAGCGATACAGGGGCAACGGGAGCCCAGCGGCCGCGATGCATATCTGTGTAGTGGGCGTCTGGCTTCCCCTCGTTCCTCGCAAGGCGCGGAATAATATTCATTCACCGCGATGGACGTGGCAGATCATGACACATTTAGAGAGAGACAGAGCGCGGAAACAAAAAAAAAATTTATCTATGATTTCCTACTTTTGCGGGAACAAACGAGCAATAAAACCGCCTATCGGGTGCGCCGAGGCGCGCACCAAAGTCCTCTGGATATCTGGAGAACAGAGTGGAATAAGGGGGCGGCATATCCAAGCGGCGATGCCGCGGTATGCCAATAGGCATTGTGGCCACGAGATGATGATGCAGATACGCGCCGTGAAGCAGTGCGTCTAATAGAATCCCGCGAATGGAACACAATACACTTGATGTAATGCTTCGTGCCATTGAGTCTCGGAGTTTAACGAGGTTATTCCAGATTTTTTCAGCTGGCGACACGTGCACATACTGACTGCGTTTTCTATAGTCTTGAAAGTTACCTATTCATTCTATTTTTATTACACTACAGTCAGCATGTATACCGATGCACTGTTTTGCCGTTTATAATCATTAGCGATTTTATTCGGGTCGGAAATTGTAAAGAAGGTATAGATTAATTCATTATAAATTTGTACTAATTTTTCTACTGACAACAATGAACGTTGTCAGATAAAAAGTAGAGACGAACATCACATTTAGTCCCAGTAAAACAATCATTTAATCAATTTACACACCTTAAAAAATTTTTTTTCAATTAAAAATTATAAATATATGTTTTAAACCTTACATGACGGTGATATTGTGTAAAAAATGACGATAGCATGCTGTATTAAATCTTGAGTATGTCTCTCCATTCCCATGAATTGCGAATTTTATTTTTTTCTCTTATATTATGTTTATTTGTTTTAATGATAAAATTTTTATTTTTAAGGATAATGTAATTTATGCATGATTATATTGAGTAATCGATAATTTGCCGTGGGGATTTATCCGTGAAAATAAATGGTTCTTTATGAATCGTGATTCTTCCAATGGAAATTTAATTCAAATTTAATTCAATTGCATTTATTGACCCGTGCACATATAGGCTTTATAATCAAATTCACGTACCCTTTTTTCCCTGCGATGAATAAATAACCATCGAGCATGAAACGAGCCTCCTATTGGTCGTGAATCGACTTTTCAATTTCTATTTGCGTCCTCAATTACACTCGTCAATTGTCGAGTGGTCGCGGGTTGAGTTTAGAAGTATCGTAATATCGTGACGACCCTTCTTTTATCCATGCTCTCTGTGCTAGTTTGTCGATTCTTGATTAATTTTACTGTCCATGACACACAATCGAATATGAATTCAATGAGTTATTCAAATTAGCCGAAACACAGTGCGGAATATTCAATTATTTCAGAAATTCAACCATCAGAGATCTCATTTCTCTTTTTTTTTTCTTTTGCAGTATAAACTAAATTACTTATAAACAATTTTGATCAAGAATTTAAAAGAAAAAAAAAAATTAATTACTTAAAAATTGATTGAAAAAAAAAAAATTTTTTTTATTGACAAACAAATTTGCGAAAAAGTTGACTTTTTTTGATTTTTTCGATAAAAATCTTTTTTTTTTATAATTATTTTAAAATGAAATGCATGAAAAAAAAATTTTTTCCGATTTTTTAAATATTATATTTCCTATTTTAGTGATGAAAAATCCGGCTGACCTATTTTTTCCACCAAAAAATCGAAATAAAATCTGAAAAAAATTTTTTTTTCAATTTAAAAAAATTCTAACAGCACTCTAAAAAATACTTAATGACTAAATGAACCGTATGATTGTTTATTTGCTGAAAAAAAATCGATTTTTTTTAGATCTTGCAATTTAGGAGAGTGATTTTTAAGAATATAAAATCGAAATTGGTGAGTTTTTGGTGGCATAGTGTTTTTGAACCACTGGCTTATCGACGACTAGTTTGGCCAGCACAAATGGACATGTAACATCGTGGCGTTGCGATGCGTTTCAAACAATACCGTACAAAATCGTCGGCATTATCACTAGTTCTACAACGCCATGGAGACTACGATGGTTATTCGGATTTGGGATACGCGAGCAATCTGCGATGCCGACAACGAGCGCGGTTGCGCTCGGAATTTGTTTGAACCGCGCGCGCGCCCTGTATGCGCGAATATAACGTTATAACATTGAAGGTTGAATACAACGTATCCCTTGATCTGGATTAGTCGAAGCATGGCCGACGGGTTAGTATGTATATCGTGACAGTGTATGCGGAGAGTGGTTTGATGCGATTAGTATTGTTCCCCGTCCATTCCGCTAGACGAGATGACTGGCTTTACCAGCCAACATTCGCTGTTACCACAGCACTTTGGCTCTTCGATGTACCCTATAACATTTTGTCTCGTTTTTCACTCTGGAATTCAGGTCCAGCGTTTTCAGAATTTTTTCCGGTACAAAACTCCCTTAAAATACGAAAAAATCCACCTAAACCAATATTCGATAAATTTATTTTACAACACACAAATTTTTTTTTCATTTTTACAGAAACGAGAAAAAAATCGTGGGATGAAAAATATTGAAGTATAAGCATGTAATATTTTTTTTTTTTTTGACATTTTTTTTTTGGCAACCAAGATATTCGAGGCTGGTTTTAATCCTTAAATTTAATTATACAATTATTTTTTCAATTTTCCATGTATACTTAATTATTCGATCGTGAATTGAGAATTTGTTTTTATAAAGAAACGCAAACATTTATTGTTAAATGAAAAAAGTCTACTTAAATTATAATCAATAAATTTAATTTATAAAAAAAAAATTTTTTTTTACTATTATAAAAGCGAGAAAAAAAAAGAAATTAAAAATATTCAAGTATGTATTAATTTTTTTGGACATTTTTCGGAAACCAGGATATTCGTGAGTAATTTCAACATTGAAATTTAATTATAAATTTATTTGTTCAATTTTTTATGTATTCTGTAATTCTGCACTGATATTTTTTTTTTTTTTTTTTATAAAAAAAACGCAAACATTTATTTCATAAATCCGATTATTATTTAACATTTTGAATGCCGATAAATCTGCAATTTTTTCAGTCTTCAAATATTACCCAGTCTATACCAAAAAAGCGAATAAAAAATATATAAATATACAACAAAACAAACAAAACCCAATGTATGTGGGTATACCGATAATTCCCATTTTGAATATTGCCAGGCGCTGCATATATATAAAACGGTCAATAAAACTATTTGCTGCTGCAAACAAACGCGTTTTTTTAGGATTATCGAAAGGGTTTGTGGGTGTGCACTATTTCCGGAGGCTAACAGCATCGTTTTGTGCAGGAAGGAATTGCCTGCATTCGGCAGATATTGCGATGTATTGGGCATGAAGCTTGAATCGATTACATGCACGTCATAAAATCCGGAAAAACAATTGTCAAATGGCAGATAGCGATACACCATAAAAATTTACACCAAATAAAATGCCTAAGAATTTTTTTTTTCACCCTAAAAATCAACAAAAAAAAAATTTCGGAAACGCCCTTCTTCTCTCATTGCCTATTAAATCGGATTTCTACTGCACGAAATAAAGAATTCTGTAAATTCCGGTTGAATTAAAATAAAAAAAGCAAAGCTCATTGTCCGAGCCGAGTGTATGACCCCTGCCGATATAACCCCTTCGATTTATACTAGTGTACGATTCTTACCCCCACCTGCTCGCAGATATAACATCGCTGGTGCAACCTCGTGTGTACGCATCACTGCCCGATTTCGACTCGGTCACTCACACGGTAAAACGGCTACAACGATAATTGAATGCTCACTGTCATTCCCGGGATAAACAGTCGTTTTTTTCAAGCGTGACACCGTGTAACCAGGCACACGAGAAAAGATAAATTGGTCCGACTGATTGATTAATCAACTCCCAGAAAAATCTAATTTCAAGAAAAAAAATTCGAAAAAATCGAAATTTCACAATTAATTCATGAAATACTCTACTCAAAACCAGAAAAAAAAATTTTTATAAGTCATATGATAATAAAAATATCAAAAAATCAATCAAAAAATTTTTTCCATCCAATTTACTGCAGTTAATAGTACTATAGTAAATTTACACAATAGTAAAAAAAAGTTATCGACTGAAAAACTCGATCGGTAACTAAAATTTTACCAACAACCAACTATAGAATATTTTTTTAATATCAATTAGTTGAAATTATCGACGGGAAATTCGCGAATTGTCGGTAATAATTTTTTTTACCATAGTTCAAACTATTAATTGGATATTTTTAGTTTATTTATAAGAAAAAAAAATCTATAGAGGTCGTTAAATGGTTCGTTTAGGGACTTAAAAATGTTTACATAATCGTGAAACTCGTGAGAAAGTGTTTTACAAGGTGGATAGGTCCAGTGCACTCAAATTCGCACGTGCATTACATCGACAAAGAGTATTAAAATGCCACTCCTCGATGTAAACGACGGTCCCGTGGGGCCAAAGGCCTTATACACCCATATCACACATATACTTGCACCTAATAACACTCTGTTATATTTTCTCGCACAAAAGGTTGCATCCAACATTGTTGCGGTACCAACAAAGAAGCACACACACCACGCAGACTGCACTCAGACACGCTATTTCACGGTCCACAAAGGATCCAACTAACACGCGGTCCTTGTGCGAGAATAGACCGTTGCTGGTTCAAATCGCGCTGATCTTCATGGCTGCTTGACTGACCGAGTGTAGACCCCACCGGTTAGGCAGTGTCATTCATACGAGCCACAACAAACTGTCCACTTAACCATCTGTTGTTACTTTGTCAATTTAATTGAAAAACAAATTTGTTTTCTCAATTTAAACCGTGAAAAAACATTTTTTACTCACTTTTATTTTGTAAAAAAATATTTTATCAACTAATTATTAATATATAAATAAACTATCACTGTAGTTTCGACCTTTGTAACCTATTTCCTCAACTTTCTGATATAAATAAGAGAAAAAATATGTTTTTTCCTTAATCTAAACGATAAAAAAAATTTTTATCGACTTTTTTTGTAAAAAAGAAAATTTTTACCGATCGATGGTTATTGTATAAATGATTTGTCACTATAGCTTCGACCTGTACAATCGATTTTATCGACTTTCTGACATGAGTAATCGAAAAAAAAAATTTTTTTTTAACTATAGGCCTTTAAAAAAATTTCTTACCGACCGATGATCGATATATAAATTAACTATCATTGCAGTTTTGACTTTTTAATCGAATTAATCAACTTTTTGATATGAATAAAGAAAAAAAAATTTTTTTCCTTAACATCTACACCATCAAAAAAAATTTTATAGACTTTTTTTATGAAAAAAACAATTTTTTATCGGCCAATGGTTAATATGTAAATGAACTATCACTATAGTTTCGACTTTCTAATCAATTTGTTCAACTTTTCGACATAAATGAAGGAAAAAAATTTTCAGCCCTTTTTTTTATCGACCGGTAAATATTGTATGAGCTAATTATTGTGCGCATGCTTTTATTGTGCGGATTTACGTGGGTAAACAACGAATAAATGATGCAGAAATTGCTGCTTTGATCATCTGCACTTGAATGTCCCAACTGTACGCGAAGCAAACTCATTACAATTCTATTAAGCAAAGCTTGTTGCTTTCGCGCACATAAAGACTTGAATCTATCTACCTTTAGTATAGTGCAGTATACCCTGTTATCCGGCTCATCGCATCGGAGATGAGTTTACCGGGTGTATAAGGGTGCAGGGGAGTAAAAAACATCGTCTGATGTTTCACTTGCGCCAAGGAAATTCCACGATGGAAAATACATCTTTACAATCTTTCATAATTGTATGCCAATCTTGTTGCAACAGCGCTAATCGCATATATAACGTATATGTACAAGCATTATGGTTAAATGATGATGAAGACTGGGTTATCACTATTTGCCATCAAACTCGCGTGTGCAAATCTTAATTACTGCAGTACGTGTATATACCTACACCAAATATGTGTGCACAAGTGGGCGCTATATATTATTATATTATTATATGTTTTAATTATTTTATCAGTATGATTAGTTGCACGCGGAAAAAAATTTTTTTTTTTTTTTTTAAACTTTCATGACACAATTTTTTTCCATAACAATGTGCAGCCATTAGCTCAATCCATTAATGTAATCATGCTGAACAAGCTTTTATCCTACAGAAAATAAAGGCACTTTTTGATATTATAAAACGATATTATTTATACAACTATGTTTATTTTTTAATTAATTTAAAAAAGTCAGTCTAGTTTTTATTTTGCATTTATCTATAGTCCATTTTCGGTAATATTTTTATATTTAAAATACTCCATGAATTTGAAATTGTTGAAAAAAAAAATTTTTTAAGTTTTTAAATTTTAATCGATGATTTATTTTTGTTTAAAAACGCGTGATTTATATTGATGGAAATGTTGTCTTTTTATACAAATAGCACTTTTTACGATACAAAAAACATAATTTTTGCTTAAATATTGCTTAAAAATATTTTTTGTTATGATGCAATAATTAATCCATGAGACCGCACTCTTGGAGATGTCCACACTGGCTGAAAATCCGGGATGAACTGTCATTTTGACATAAATTGAAAAAATCACGAATTTTAATTAATTCCAAGAAATTCGTTGAGCTGGATTTTTTTTTTTGAATAAAAAAAGAGACGTTTTAAGGTATATTTAGAATAACAAAAAAAATATATGACATGTTTTTTTCAATGTTTTAATAATTAATCTCAAATTTTCAGCAATGTAAGGATTTTTTAATTGTTCGATTGTGAGTTTTAATTTGTTTATATAGTCAATTGAGGGTGAAAAATGTGATAATTTAATATGATTTATATGCAGAATATTATATTAATTTTCACTGCAAACAGCAAACGGCATGCCAACGAGAGTTGGCACGACGCAACTCAAGTTAGAACTGGCTAATTAATGCAACCATAATTAATTGAAGATCTTAGAGCTTCCGCAAGTGGATTTCCTTGCATTTCTGAGGCTACGCCTAAGAGGACTTGGCCTGTGATCTCCGCAAGTTGTCGAGAAAACCGTAACAACGAAAATTTCAAAACTGAAATAATTTTTTCAAAGTTTTAGATATGATAAATTTTTTTTATATCACATTTTCATGATGACATGTTATTTTATTTATTACATTTTTTTTCCTCGTGATATTTATTTACCAAAAAAAGAGATAACACACCCGACATTTTTTCGATATACACCTTTGACAGTATTTTTTCATTATGCTTTATACGATATTTATTGGCAATAACTCAACGCGAATTTCATATTCTGAAATGTATATATTTCAAGCCGATGACATTGCGCAGATGGTTCATTTTGACAGTTCTACATCCGCCCTCATTTTCTTCTACCCCTGTGAAAACGTCTTAAGAACTCTTGCATGCTTTATACCCATAACCATCTTCCCTTCGTCATTTTTCACGCTTGTGCAGCACCACCATGTTGCTTTCAATCTGTGCATACATTTCCGACACGCTAAATCCAAGTAATTCTACTGCTGCATTGCAATAAATCTGCAAAAAATTCCATTCAGTTCGTTACGCTTTACTATCACGGCTGAAAGTTCTTTATACTGAATAGTATAAATTCTAGAAAATGAACTGTGCATTGTGCATCAATGGATTTATATGATTTTTTATAGAAATTCAATAAAAACGGCTTGGCGCGTCCGAATGTCGCATAATAAGGAAAAAAATTAACGCACCGCGCCAATTAAAAAATTTTCCATCGATTTAATGAGATGATTGTTTGTTGCCATTCTACGAAATTCGTGCAGCTATACCGTATGTGAGGTCCAACTAGGTCCAGAGGCCATGGAATTTCATTGAAACTCTCAAAAAACGCGAGAAAAAAATTTTTTCTAATGATATTTCGAAGAAATAGTGCTCCAAGCGCGCTCCTACGACACCAAGGCAACTGTGAGCTTGGCATATCGCTCGGGAATAGTGAACTATGCCTTGTTCCCGGTCCGGGTACGTCCAAAGGTCATGGAATTTTGATAAAACCGCTAGTGGACGCAAGAATAAATTTTTTTTTTGACAATCATTCGACGAAATGGAGCGCTCAGCGCACTCTCGCGAGTCCAGTGCAACTGTAGCGTTAGCATACCGCTCGCAAATAGTAAACTATTCGATTTCCGAGGTCCATCTAGGTCCAACGGATATGGAATTTCAATAAAACCGCTAGAAAATGTGAGAAAAAATTTTATTTTCACGATCTTTCAATAAAATAATCCTTTCAGCTTGCTTCTTTTACAAAAAAAAAAAAAAAAAACAAACCACAGTACAATCTCGAGTCATAGTTAAAAAAAATCAATGCATGACTTCGATTAATGTTCATTTATTTTTTTCTCGTAATTTCTGTTAAAACTTCAAAATCTCATATTTTAGACTTCTCAATAAACCAATAAAAAAATGATTAAAAATTGATTTCATTAAAACTTGGAGAAAACATATTTAAAATATTAATAAAATCCTCGATTAGTAAAAAAAAAAATCCGAAGATTTGTCATGAAAAAAAGGATTTTATAAGTCGAAAATTTCGCTTTACAATTTTCATGACTGATGAATTAATATGTCCAGTCGAAATAATTCAAGCCCTGTAGCACGACAAACGAATTTTGCATTAGAATGAAAAGGCTGGAGAGCGTCGAGCACGCGGAGCTTTTGTTTCATTTACAAAAGCTTATCTTGCCCGTGCATATTCTCTGGGTAAGCGTATTACGAGTCCTCGCGTTCCGTTAATAATTCAACTACGATAATGTTTTTTCCATTCTCCACAAAAAAAAAACGAAAAACGGTCTTCTTCCATTAGTCATTTTTACATTATACGATATATATACAGCAACAAAAGCATTAAGAGATGATTATCCTCCATAAAACACATGGGAAAAAAATCTTCAAACCATGAAAATATAGTCTCATTAGCATCGAACGTGCATTATCGAAAGTGGAAGAAGAAGAAACCCGAAAGTCTGACAGTTATATCGCAGTTATATGTGAATAAATATGCTTATTTCCCAGTCTACTCTCTACTGCTACTATTTAGAGATAAAGGAGAAATTTATCCTCGCGACGTTGAGCGAAAACGTGCGCGCATGCTGGCGGCAAACTTTGCAATGGTAACTCTACTAAAATTGCGATACAATTGCACACGGAGGATTATGCATTTGCAAGTTTGTTTCACGGGTGAAAGTCCACGATCTTGGCTGCTCTCGACTTCATATGCATACCACATGTGGCAAGTGACACCAAAGTTTGCCTGGAAAATATATACGCAGGGCTAACAATGCCCCATTTATGAAGCATTTTGCCCATCACCCGAGGATACATCAGGCCATCAAGTTTCACGTCTTCACGGGTTGCTTTTTGCTGCTACAGTTGACTCTCGCACACCCTACACCATCAATACTCCGGTGGCATTCTTGCGAGCCTCGTAAAGTGCAACAGACGGTAAATCTTTAAACTTGCCCGTCTTCGCAGCAACCCTCGGAAATTTATATATTAATCGGATTACATGATCGGGAGAGCAGATGCGAAACATCAGACCCCACGCGATTCCTCCTCTCGTAAAGATTACTGTGGCGCGTTTTATGAGAGATGTATTTTTTCGAGAGAAAAATTTCAATGTTTTGCTCCTTTGTCCATCGTTTTAATTCTTTTGGTTAAATTTACGCGACATTATTGTGTATAGAAAGTTCTTTTTATTGATGAAAGTAAATTTTTTGTATTATAATTCGTAAAAAATGGTTTGAAATAAATTTTTTAATTTTTCTACTCAAAAAAGTTGAATAAAAATTTGAAAAATCATAAATCATTAAAAATTGCCATAACAAAATAAAAAATAAAATAAATAAACGTAGAAATTTTGAAATAATTAACTTTTGCTATGTGTAATTTTTTTCTATCGTAAATTTTGAATTTGAAACCAAATTTTATAATTCGTATGATCAAAATTTTTTGAAAAAATGCTTTATAATAATTTTTTTTAACGTTTCCACTCAGAAAAACAGAAATCTTAACAGTCAAATTTAACAGTTATCATCAATTATAAAAAATATAATTATTAAAGAATAAAATAATAAAAATGTTAAAAAAATTTGGAAACAAGGATTCTCTCCTAGGGTAATTTTTAGTTGGATATCTTAGAAATCTAACTATTGCAGTCGTCCTCATGGCGTAACTTTAAATTTTTAGTATTTGCTGACTCGACTCGTCAAACTGATTCAGAAATACCTACAGACAAAAAGTTTATATATGTGAGTATACAATTTTTGATGGATATCCTAATGAAATTTAACATACTTATTTTATCGATGATTAACAAGGTTAAATTCAAAAATGAGCCAAATCCGGCGATTGGATTGAAAATGACAGCAAATCAAAATTTTTGAAAAATTAAAACAATCGCATTTTTAATGTTTCCTTTTGACTTTATCTAAAAGCTAGTTAAATAAGCTTCAATTTTTTAATCTATATGTTTTTCTAGTCTAAATTAATATCAATTTAAACGATTTTTTGAAAAAGTTTTACTATTGCTTTCAGTTTTTGTAGAAAAAAATTTTTTGAAAATATAATTATAAAAAAAAAAAACAATAAATAATACCACACTGTTAACTAATCTTATTTCGTAATTTTTTTTAACTCACTACCATTATCAGCTTTTTCTGGAGTATAAGTAAAAAATTTACGTTCACGAAAATAATAGTTTATCGGTCGGTAAAAAAGTTACTAACTTTTTTTCTAGATTAAGGTATGTAGGTTAAGTATATACGTAAAGTTTAGACGCAAATGCGGACTAATCCAATGGGAAAAAACTTTGAAATTTAAAGGAAAGCGAGTTCCATCCTCTCCCGAAGCGGCCGCACAGTAACTCGCAATCTTTACGACTTTGAAATAGGGCTGCGGTTGCTCTCTCTCACTGGGCACACACTCTATTTCTCGAAGGTGTGCTTTCTGTCTCTAGCGTGGCTTTATCTGAATTGCAGGGATCGTCATTTTCGCAGGAGAAATTTCTGTTTCGTAGCTGTGAATTAATTAAACGCCGTCTTCCGTTTTATGACGCTGACTTTCCTAATTAATTCGTAGTAATACGAGGCACCTGACTACGGCAGCGGCCGAGAGGCAAGACCGCAGAGACCGCGCGCTTGACCGTCCAGAACAACGTGCGAGAAATGAATGAGACGAGTGTAGAGTACACCCTATTGCTTCGAACCACATTTCACATTTTCCAATTTAAAAAACGACTGTATTTACAAAGTTAATTGCAGTATTTGCAACATTTCATTGCGATGATTATTTTTTATTATTTCCACCACGAGTTATATTTTTGTAGACAGTTAAAACCTTATATATTGCTGCTAAAGTTAAAATCATTGTCCACACAATATGCTTTCAGAGTTTAACTTTTTTATATATATATATATGGCCACACACATATACACGCTACCCGCGCGTTTGATCGTGGCTCAACATAAAATTTTTTATGGTTTTTGTTTAGTTTTTTTTGGTGGTTGTTTCGAAATGCAACGACGAGTCGTGTTGGCCAAAAGAATATTTTTTGCCGCATTTACATGTCGGTTAATTGTTTTGTTACATGTTCGTCGTCAAATATACTCATTAAATCGTATAATCAAAAATACTCATTTGCCATTATTACTTTATCGCCTTTGTCCTCCAGCATTTGGATGGTCTTGCGATGCTTGAATTTCCGCCCTCGAAAGTGCCCAGAAAAACAAATTGTCTTCGCGGCCGCGCCATAGAAAAAAACATTGCTTGGCCAGTCAGGTAGACAAGGTCTTCTCAGATGCAGCTTTTTTCCCCGGGAAGAATAATAGTGATTCCTTCCCCTTCTCGCAGCAGTTGGATTAGTTTTATTTTGTCTCAACTCGTTCATCGCCTTGATTTCCGCTAATTCTCTCTCGTTCTTGATTCGACGATGTTTGACGCTTCTTCGCTCTTTGTGTCGCCAGGAATTTTTTTCACACCGTTTTTTTTGTGAGAAAGAGGACATATGTTTCGATTTAAATGAATCCGAATTGTCTGTCAGCAAAAATTCGTCGATCATTCTACTCGTACTTGAAGGAAGACGAATATGTCGATCGAGATTGTTTCGCCTCAGTGCTCGGTGCAAATTATAAGGACACCGCATCGCCCTTAAATTCTGCGAATACTAATAGTCGGCTGTACGGAGACAAATGTAGAATATTTTCTTCCTTCTCGATTTTCTCGCGTTTTTTAGCCATTCGCTTCATCACTTTGGCAGTACAACGCGCAACGATACCATTTTTATTTGTACTCGCGGGATCGGTAGGATATAAAATTCCTTGCCAAATAGAAGCATATATATGCAGTACCTCTGCAGGGAGTATATTGATATAAAACCAGGGGAAATTAACGTAAAAATTGGCAAAGCTCGCAAATAAATGTAGTCACCGATGATCTTTTATCTGCCCCCGGAGTGTAGTACGTTGGGTACTCGCAGAGCGGCGCACACCCTCGACGAATGTAGACACAAGAGTCGAAATTCACATCTGCAGAGTGCAATTCTGTTCGCTTTGTTGAATATGGAGCGAATCCCCGTTGATAATATATATTCAGGGATGTATCTAGCGACAGAGTTTTCTCGATAAACCCCGCACGGTATAAGGCAGTTGTACTTTTCTGGTAGAATCGAGTGGGCTCCGGCATGGGTTCTCGAAACAGGTTCCCGTAGCTGCACTTTCGGGTGCGAGAAATAGTGTATAAGCACCGCAGAGAGACGATGAATTTGCGAGTCCGAGATTTCTCGAGTTCCACACATAAGACTCTTGTGCGGTCTGCGCGAAGCAAACGAACCTCGTTCGATCTCATTGATCTCGCCCTCGAACTTTCATCCCTCGGGTCCATTGTTTCTATAGGTATTCGTGTGAGTCTATACGAGATCGTTTGCAGCGATGAGTTCACGAAAACCAAGTCACACTGCATCCACGCTATTTCTTCTTGTAGATCAAGTTTTCGAAAGAAGATTACATCGCTTGTCTATAGGTCCCTCTGAAAAATTGCCAACGTCGATGAAAACAAACTCTCAATTATTTCAATGCATTCCTCTAGAAAAAAATTCCTTTCGCATTGATTTCCTCCAAATTTCCATTCAAACTTTAGTCTATATTTTTTTTATCTGATATTTTGTATGTTTTATTTATTATATTCAGCATTAAAAAAAATTAATTCATCACATTGTATAAGAACTAAACAATTTTTTAATCGCGAAAAAACCTGTTAAATGAGATTTTTTCATCCAGAAAATAAAGAAATTGAAAATAGTATATTTTGTAACACATGCGCCTAAAGCTCGTTTTTTTCGCTCTTGAACCGCCGTAAAGTGACCGATTTTTTCACTGCTGACATGCGTGCCTAAAGTGCGTTTTTACGCACTAGTGCGTAAAGTAGCTCTTTTACGCACGGATCCTGCGGATTTTTTAGGCACTAATGTCAGCTGTGAAAAAATTAGGCCACTTAATGGCGGCACTAGAGCGAAAAAAAGAGCATTTTCGGCATTTGTTACAAAAAAAATAGTGTGGGGCAAGTGCGTAAATGCGGCAATTTTTTGACAGCGTGCAAGTTTGTCACAAGCCAGGACTACATTCGCAGGACGAGTTTGGGAGTTGTACGCGAGCCTGAGGCGAGTGTTACAATCAAACGAGTCCTTATGAATGTGAAAATTTAATAATTTTTCGCTCGAAAAAACTCATCAAAAGTGTCCTTTTAACCGATTTTAAATGATATTTTTTATTTTTTTCATTATTATAATGTGACATTAATGCCACATATCATATATCATCCCACAAGTATGTATTTATTTTTTACAAAACCTATAGAAAGTCCTTCTTGTCTGCAGATGACGCGACTTTTGAGACAACGTCGCACTAGAGTCACCATTAATCACGCACATTATGACAAAATGCAGCAATCGACTCTTGAGGAAGTAAAATACCCACACTTTTCAGTCGCGGAAAAAAGCCCAGACATTCGCGCGCAGTCATTAAAAGCAAGGAGCAGTAATTGGCGACGATATGATCTCAGATGTATACAAGACATGGGCTGTTGCACGGCCTCCAGCTGTTTGACTCGGCCTCCAGCACGTCGGTAAGGTAGGACAAGCGATTTATGTATTTACCTGTGACCACTTACGTTTTATCATTGAAAAAAAAATTTTTTCCACATTATTTCATGACAAAATCAATTGTAATATCAATTATCATCATAAAAACTTACTTGATATTCTCTTTTTCGTATTATTCACATTTAAAAAAATTTATTAATGCAAATTTCGAGACATTTTTGATCCGTAAACAAAAAAATTCAAGAGTACACATCAAAATTGACATACGCATTTACTGCGGAGGAATTATCCTTTGAGGTTTGCACGACTTAATGGATCAGTGGGTGGACGTAATTTGCTCGTGGAGAAGTCCCTTCACGTATGCAGACAGTGTGCGAGGAAAAATAAATAAAAGTGAGAAGAATAAAGAGAGAACAAGTGGTCGACTTGCGCGAAAGCGTCTCAATTTTCGCAAACGTGCCTTTCCACGCTTCGATTACCGGCTGCTATGGGGGACGCGCGCATTTTTATTATTATATTTTTTTATCAGAAATCCCATATGTGTGTGCCTGATTGACCGGTATTAAAAGAAATTGCTCGAGACGAAATTGCCCGGCAAAATCCGGCCAATATCGCGCGCGCACAAAATGGCCGAGTTTATTAGTTGAAAAGTATTTTTATTATGGGAAAATCGACGACCAATAATTGCCACGGTATAAGGATTATATACATATTTTATCGTCGAGTGTATTAAGTTTTTTTTATTAAAAATTTTCCACTTTTACTTGTAACAATGTGTTATACATGAAAAAAAATGGGAAATTGCCAAAAAAAAAATTAATTTCGAACGTTGTAAAATTTTCACACACTTCTATATCCCAATTTCATGCGATATCACTGATGATAAAAATCCAAAATATTCAAATTTACATAGAAATATCCTATAAAAAACTTTATCGACGCGTTCACATTGTTAAATTGTTTTTTTTTTTTTTACACATGGACATGAAATCGTTAAAAAAATGTACTATAGCTCACTCCGTCGATAAAACAGGTGAAAAATTTTTATAACGAGATGTTGGCGGAAGTGGTAGGACGAAAAGAAATATTAATAATAATATAGAAAATAAATTCACTTAAGAGAATGATGAATAAATGTAATAATTTTGACAGAGAGTGACTGGCATGAAGCCGAGTAGCGTAATTCCAGGGTAGGCGTGCGATCTAGTGAGAGGTGCGTGGGATAGAGGACTTAAATTACGGAATTGCGCCTCTGCAACTCTGCGAAAATTTTTACTGAGGTGGAACCGAAGTAAAATGCAGCGACGACTGTTGAGATGTGTGAGCGTACATAAAAACGTCGTTAGACGGGACGAATATAAAATGTACATTCTCGATAGTACGCTGTGTACTCTGCAGACGCAGGGGTGAGAATAAAATTAACGTAAAAATACATAATGGTGATGAGCCAACGTACAATTTGTTTTTCTCGTGACTTTGGCTGATGCAGTTTTTTTACTCACGAGGAAATACGACGAGTATATATGCCTTTCTCCATTTAATTATGCGCGCACCAGTTGCAATGATTCTCCGTGGCTGCTGTGTATTATGCGCATACTCTGATGCACATCAAATTACCAGAGTTATAACTCTACCTTGGATTTTTTTTTCATTAGTTTCAAGCTCATCAGATTGGTATATATAGTCTGAAAATACGAAAAAAAATTATAAACCAACAAAAAACTTAAAAATCTGATTTTTAAAATAATTTTTTTTTATAATATAAAATTTAGAAACTATTAAATTTAAGCATTTTCACGTAAAAACTAAAAATATAAATTAATTTTTCTGTAAAAAATTTTTTTTTCGTCAGAAAAAACACATTTAAAAAAAAATTATTCGTGATTGTAGAATTTTGTTAAAATCGAACTATTTTGTGAATTTGTTTGAAGATTAATTATATTTTTTTATAAGTAAACAATCGTATTTGAATATGGGGAATCAGAAAAAATTTATTTAAAAAATGTCCGTCGCTACATTGAGTTTTTTCCCTTGTGATAGATTTTCATAAGTTTCACTTTTAAAACTTATCGAATTGGCATATACTTTAAAAATACAAAAAAAAAAACAATATATTAACCAACA
The DNA here is from genome assembly GCA_002156465.1 of Macrocentrus cingulum. Lineage (NCBI taxonomy): Eukaryota > Metazoa > Arthropoda > Insecta > Hymenoptera > Braconidae > Macrocentrus > Macrocentrus cingulum. Next base: position 164,140 of record MVJL01008543.1, read on the forward strand.
AAAAATTTTTAAATCTGATTTTTTAAACAATTTTTTCCATAAAAAAAAATCTAGAAACTATTAAATTTCAATATTTCCACGTATAAACAAAAAATAAAAACTAATTGTCCAATAAAAAAATTTTTCTACATGAGACAAAATTAAAAAAAAATATTATTACCTAATGCCGGTACATTTTCGATAAAAACGAACTATTTCGTGAATTTTCTTGAAGATTAATTACATTTGTTCGTAAATAAATTATTGTTTTTAAATAGTAAATCATTGAAAAAGTTTTATTTAACAATTGGCGGTCTCTTGAATTTTTCCTCTTGAGTCAAATATTCCATCAATTTTAATTCAAGCTCATTAAATTGCTATATACTCTGAAAATACAAATGAAAAAAAATTTTTTCATTGACAAAAAACTTAGAAATGTGATTTTTAAAACAATTTTTTTCATTAATATAACGTCTAAAAAATATTAAATTACAATGATTTCAGATAAAAACTCAAAATATTCACTAATTTTCCAGTAAAAAATTTTTTTTCATCAGAAAAACAAATATAAATGAAGATTATTACTGACCGTCGGCATATTATCGATAAATTTGAACTAACGAATCATAACTAAACGATCAAAATCTAATATTAAATCGTAAAAAAAAATTACTTGCCAACTGTCGGTATATTATCGACAAAAAAGAACTATTTCTCGATTTTTCGTGTAGAATAATGACATGAACGTACTTTAAAGCTATCTTGGGGTCACTCAATTAGTGCTACGATCTAAATTCTTATCTTGCAGCTCTTCAATGGCGCATTTATCAAGCATACACACGCAAGTAAGTCAACGCGCGTGGGACAAAGCGATGCGCAGAGATAAGACACTTGGTGTTGACGTAAATTCACAAGAGTGTGTGCGCGACAGTGTTGTGACAGGATGTAAAGCAGGAAAAGATTAAATCTGCAAAGGAAGGATATATTAACTTGAAAATCGATCGATATATCGTCGCATATACTCGCCTTGAACTACAATTTAAAATGGAAATATCTAAAAATCATAGAATGCGGATAGAGCAGTTGCAAGAACGAAGATATATATTTCTCAAGCGAGAAAATCGTGTACATTTACGTAGTGAAAAGGCTCCCTTTCATGCTAAGATGCATTGCTAAAGTCAAGGCACATACACACGGTCTCAGAGGCAATCTAGCGAAATCAATGTCCCACCTGCCATCATCCGTCTTGCTCGTAATCGAATCCTGAACCCCAAGCACCGATTTCTAGGTCGATATATAGTCACTCCAATGATCAAACAGATGCAGGCCTTTCTTCGCGACTAAATCAAGGATTTTCATATATGAAATTCGATAGTATAAAGTAACCACAACTTGGTCTTCTAGCTGCAAAGAAAAATTCCTCGATCGGTAAGTAAAAAACTATAGTTCATTACATATCTATGGTAAAAACAATTATTTTATCGGTCGATTAATGTTTTTCAAGTGTTTTTTGTTATTTTCCAAAGTTTTCTATCAAGAAGAAAAATTATAGGCATTACTACTATCAGTCGGTAAGAAGCAGAAAAAAATTTTTTTGTAATCGTACATAAACAATTCGGATTTTTTATTATAATTTTGGACTTGAAAATAATATGTAAAATGTTCCATGTTATTGTTTTCAGGTTTTTAAGCAAAAACTTGAGTTTTCTATCAAGAAAAAAAATTTTATATGCCTTCTATCAGTCGGTAAGTACTAAAAAAAAAATATTTCTGCAATAGTTCATACAAAAGATTTAATTTTTAATCATAGTTTTCAACTTAAAAACAATATAATTATAATATACTCTGAGTAATTATTTTTAGGTTTTCAATAAAACACGTACTCGGTCGGTAATTAAAAAAGAAATGGGCAGAGTTCCAAAATTTTATGGGATACCATCGGTCGGTAACTGCTGTATTATAGTAATTTAATTTGAACATGGTAATAAAATGGTTGTGGGAATTTTGTGGGTAAAAATAAAATGTAAGAATCGGTGAATAGAGCGAGCGTAGACATTTCGCAGTTAATGCAAGGCGCCAAGAAAGAGAAATTCCATTTACGGATAAGCGATGCTTATGTTTTCCACGTTAATATCTTTCGTTGGGCCATTGTGCCTATCTATACTAGAGACACAGTCGCTCTTTCAATTCGTCTGAGAGCTATAAAAAATCCAGAGATCCAGAAAAAAAAGCCGAACAAATGGCATTTTGTTGCCAAAATCAGACAACGAACGAGAACAATTTGCGATGACGTTTTTCAGATAACCAGCTCTCCATCAGACTGTAATATACCCTGAAGAAATCCTTCTCAACCGTCAGTCCTGGATGGTCTGTCTGTTATCTCTATTATTTATCTAACCCGACGTCGGAAATTCGGATATGGAGAGTTCTGTCGGAAAATAACCGACATTCTAACAATTTTACATATTTATCACTCAAAATTGAAAGCAACTCATGAACTAAAAACATCTTAAAAAATATATACAACTTCAAAAAAAATATTTAGTGTAACTGTTAATTAATGACCACTAGCACTTAAATTTACAGAATAAAAAAATACTAATTGATTGCAAATTTTGTGCGGAAGACGCGTGTATCATTGGACAGACGAGTGGGTAGTTGTAAGAATCGGAAATTAATTATTAAGTACGTGTACTAGCCGAAATCGGTGATTAACTGGAACAAGTGCATTGCGAACGGCGTTTCACCGGTTGATGACCAGCTCAAGTTCACCTAACCTCAAACACTCGTTTATGATTGAGTCAAAACAAACAAAATTCACTCTATATTATTCCTATAAAGTGACTCTTTAGGTTAATTATCGATTAGTTAAAATAATTTCAATGCCTAAAAACTTATAACTTATTTCTTTGCACAGTTTATTAATAATATTTGTCGAGCAGTCATTAACTGGCACAGGGCCGGTCATTAATTCGTGATGACCGGTCATTAACTGGTGTTTTTTACTTACGCGACATTTCTTTAGATTTTTGTGTTATTGCTATATTTTAATTGTTAAAAAAAATTATAAATCGAAAATATCATGTTCAAATGATATCATTGAGGCTTGAACACCAAAAATTATTGTTGGGTTCCGCCAGGAGGTACGGAAGGTGGAATTGTCAGACCAAGTTTTCTTAGCGGAAAGAGGGTGAGTCGCTGGCGACTCGCGCTTTTATTATATTATCCCTACTTTGTTGTAACAATTTGATAGGTGGGAACATGATTGAAGTGTACAACTGGTGTGATGTAGACGTACTAAATTGGACGACGTGAGGTGAGTGGGAGTATATTTCATCGTAACATGTAGGATAGGTGGGGATGTCGCAGGTGTAACATATATATATTCTCAATGATACAGGTATATGACATTTTTTAAAAAATAAAAATACGCTCCACACTAGAAAAAAGATATTGAAAGACTACGGCGGAGCTCTGTGGCCGAGCGTAAAAACTTTTTGACTAAAAAAAAAAAAAGAATGTAAAACAAAATTCAACGAGTCCAACTGAAAAGCTTTTATTGAAAAATATATATATATATATATATATATATATTCTCAATGATACGGGTATATGACACCTCCCTCCTTAAAACAAAGACATAGTCTTTGGAAGATAATTCAAATAGGTGTGGTACTGCGTCGGTTTCGTACTGGTGGTGGATTCGTCTCCTTCAACAGCACGGTATCCTGAACATCCATTGGGGCTTCCTCAATACTGGTCAGAGGTGATGTCTTGATAGCTGGAGTCTTCTCTCGAGTGACCCTCGTATTGTGGTATTCAGATGACAGGTCAGAATTGAAGTTACAGTTGACGAAGTTTTTAACGATGGGTGGCACAATCTCTCCACTATTTGGATTACGAGTGAAGCAGCACAATCTTTTGATCCAGTAGATACCATTGAAGCAGCGGCAGCAGCAACCCAGTATGGCGATGGCGATGATAGCACTGACGATATACAACAGAATAACATACCATTTAATATGATTATAAATTTTAGAATCGTTCATTTGTTTGACGACATCTTCATCAAGTTGTTTCAGTTTCTTGCTAGCTAGTTGTAATTCGTCTAGGTTGATGCCATTTGATAGTTTTATTGGTTCAAGACTTAAGCCTTCCCATTTTTTTATTTCTGGTGGTATTGGCCAACAGTCTTCGTCAGTTATTGTCGGTGTTGGTAAGAAAAAGGATATATTCTCGTTCCTGTCGGTTGATTCGAGAGTGTACGAGTTGGTATAACCCTTACACTTTGATTCTAGTTGAAATATACCAATGCCTTGTAGGGAAATGTCCCGTAGGTCTTTTTCTTTTTCACAGGTCACCGTTATTGTAGATGGATTTTCCAAGTTGTAGAGCCAGGTATTCCCTTGAACGTTCTGCCAGATTTCTGCAGTAGCCTTGAGAGTGTGGAGACGACATGTTGGTGGAATTTTCCTGTCCCTCGTGAGTAGCAGCTGGATTTCACAGCCCTTCGTATGGGTAGATATCATCTCTTGGATGTTATGGCAGCAAAACTCGTTCCCAGAGAGACCAAAACACTTTGTCAGATCTTGTAGGTAGGAAAACTTCGTTCGGGAGTTGGATACTAGGAAGTAAGGGCTTTGGGGTTCAATAAATGTATATAACGATGTATCTTGGTGTCTTATAGGTAGAGGATACAATCGATATAACTCATAGCCATCTCTATTCACCAATGGAATGTCTAAGGCAAAAATAATAACATTATTACTGAACAATACATTGACTTGCATGACTTTGAGATATTTGACAACATTTTCTTGGTTTGGTTGGAAAATTAACTCATGTGTTCCTTCGCTTTTTTTCAATTCCGTTAATAAGACTTGTGGCGTGATTACTGTAGGCGAAATGATATTGTGAAAGCCCAAATTTATTGCTTCTATAGTTTCATCAAATTCTCTCAGTAAGTTTGTCGTAAAGAATGAAAGGGCATTTAACTGTTCGAACACGAGATCCTTAAGTTTTAATTCATCTATGGATGCTATAACTTTTATTGAAAAATTAGATATTTTTGCAAGATTATCATTGATTATTTTTTCTTGACGATGTAGAGATGATATACTATGGTTGAAATTAGTAATTGTACTTGCAATGATTTGAATCTGAGAGTGTAATAAATTTTTTGTGTTCTTATCGTCTTGTAGTAGGGTTTCAATGCTATCAGAGTAATATTTCGCGTCATCTGCATTTGGTGTGCCGAAGAGCCAATTTAAAACATATGATCCCGCATTGATTATACCACGTTTTTGACGATCATGAGTATTAAACATTAGTTTCTTTAGGATTTCATTTCTATTCTCTATATCCTTTATATTGTTTTTTATTTGACGCAAGATTAATTCACATTGCTTATTACTGCTTTTTTTTCGCTTAGGGTTTGATTTAAGATTTGAACAAATATTGGCTGATCTTTCAAATTGATGTTTTAAGATATTCGTACTTTTATGTAAATAGGATGAGTTCAAGTGAGCCAGAAGGGTCAATTTATTATTATAGATTTTAGTAGTTCCCAGCTTGTGGTAGAAAATACCACCTTCTTGGGGTAAGGGGGTGACAGAGTAAGGTAGGCATTCGGTTAGTTTAAGGAGAGTTAGTATCGGGAGTATCATGATCGAGATCCGATGCTCCATCACCTGGAAAATATTTCTTTAATAAATTGGTATGATATTTAACAGTTTTTCTTCCTATTTTAACATCAACAGTTTGATTAGGGTAGATTTTCACAATTTTGTAAGGACCAGAAAAAGTCTGTGAGAGTTTTTTAGAAAGACCTTGCTTATTTTGTTTTTGATAAATGCAAACGAGATTATTAGCAGCGAAATTTTTCGGGTTAGTACCACGGTCATAACGAAGTTTACTTTTTTCTTTTGATTCGACGATGTTTTCTCGCGCTATTTTAAAGGAATTATTTAGTCGAAATTTTAAGGTTTTAGCATAGTCATCATAATTGTAATTCAGCTGAGGATCCTGGGATATTGAGGATGGAATATAAGCCTTGTAACCGAAAATCAATTCAAATGGCGTGTACTTGGTCGATTTGTGGATAGAAGTATTGTAACAAAAAATGCCAAATTGAACATATTCGTCCCAATCTGTCTGGTTCTTACTAATGTAGTGTTTGAGATAGTCCTTCAACGTCAGGTGGGATCTTTCGAGGGCTCCATTCGTCTGAGGGTGATATGGAGAAGACGAGATGTGCTTGGTTTTAAATATTGAGCTTATTTCCTTGATTAAATTGGATTAAAAGTCTGTACGCTGATCAGTCAGGAATTTTTCTGGGATACCAAAGCTCATAAATATATTCGTGAGGACTCGAGCTACGGTTTTCGCCTCATGGTTTGCGATGGGAAATGCGAACGAGAATTTTGTCAGATCATCCTGACACGTGAGTTTAAATCGATTTCCTTCCTCAGTGATGGGTAACGGTCCCACAATATCGATTGCGATTCGCTCAAAGGGTCGAGAAGCCGTAGTTGTAATTTCCATGGGCTGCTTAGTTGGTTTAAATTGAGTTTTGTTTAGCTGGCACGAGTGAAAATTTTTTATATACTTCCTGATGTCACTTTTCATGTTGTCCCAGTAATATCGTTCCTTAATTTTTTTGTATGTTCTATTAAATCCGCTGTGTCCTGAAAGTTTACTATCATGGTTCTCTTCTAATATAATTTTAACTTCTTCCTTGCTTTTAAGAGTGACTCTAGTTGTGTCATATAATTTTATCGAATTTTTTTCTAGGCAAAATCTTAACATTTCTTGTAGTATGACCAATTTTAAATGGTTGTCCTTATTAGGAGGGATGAATGTAAAGGATTCATCCTTAATCAATAATTTAAATACTTTTAAAGTCTCGAAGACATCTTGGTATCGCAATTTTTCAGCGTAAAATTCTTTAGAAAATAGCAGATATACCGTTTGATTTTTATTAACTAGTTTTGACACACTGTGAAGTGAGGGTTGTGAATCTGATATCTTGAAATTAGCATTGATATAATTGAAAAATTGATTATTTTCATCGAGGTCTGTGGACCATATTATCGCGATTGGGTTCTGATGCGATTTTAATGGACGTCTTTCCAATTCGAAGTCGGGGTTATCCTGAGTTAGATAGTGAAATTTTATAAAATTGTCATAATTTAATTTTTCTGGAGTCGACATAACAGTTTGGATGTTGGTATTTTGGTCACAATGTTCGTTTTGACTATCATTGCTCGAAATTAGTCGCGAGAGACCGTATGCGTTGGAGTTGATACGTCCGGGTTTGTATTTGACTTGATATTGGTACTCATTCATCTTCAGACGCCATCTGACTAGTCGCGATGACGGGTTTTTGCAATTGACTAGCCATTGAAGAGGTCGATGATCGGTGAAAATAATGAAATCACGTCCCAGTAGGTATGGTCTAAAATGCTCTACTGATTTGACAATGGCTAGCAGCTCCTTTTCAGTTGTAGAGTAGTTTTGTTCGGCCTTGTTGAGGGTTCGCGAATAATAAGCGACGGGTAGGTCCTTCCCTTCCTTGATTTGGGAGAGGACACTGCCGATGCCATGGTTTGAGGCGTCGCATGTGAGATAAAAGGTGTCAGAGAAGCATGGATATTGCAGGATGAGATCAGTGCTTATTAGTTTTTTTAGAGTGAGGAATGCATTTTCATGTTCTTCAGACCATACAAAGGGAGTATCCTTTTTTAATAAAGAAGTCAAAGGTTTAGATATAGACGAGAATTTGGCAATAAATTTCCTGTAGTAGCCTGCCATGCCGAGGAATATTTTTATGTCCTTGCAGTTCATCGGGCGAGGCATCATACTGATTGCCTTGATTTTTCCGGGATTTGGTTTAACTCCTTCATCACTAATGACATGCCCTAGGAACTCGATTGATTGTTTCAAGAATTCACACTTGTCTGGTTGTAGTTTTAAATTAGATTCGCGAAGACGATCGAAAACGTTTTGTAACCTTCGAATGTGTAGATCAAGATCGGAAGAAAATATTATAATGTCATCGAGGTAGACAAGGCATTGTTTTGGGTATAATCCGAGGAGTACTTTTTGCATCATTCTCTGACATCTCGCCGGCGCGGTTTTCAGCCCAAATGGCATGCGCGTGTATTCGAAATGTCCATCCGGAGTGGAAAAAGCTGTTTTAGGAGCGTCCTTTGGGTCTAGTGGAATTTGGTGGAAACAGCTCGCGAGATCTAGTGTTGAAAAGTATTGTGCGTGACCCAATTGCTCTAGTATGTCTTCTATATTAGGCAGCGGATATGCGTCTCCTATGGTCTTTTCGTTTAGCTTCCTATAGTCGATTACGATTCTCCACTTGCGTTCTCCCGAGGCATCAATTTTCTTTGGTACGACCCAGAGCGGGCTCGACCAAGGGCTAGTAGAGGGTTTAATTATACCGTGTTCGAGCATTTTTTCAATTTGTTTTTGAACCTCGTTTTTGTGGATCTCTGGATAACGATAATTTTTGGCTTGAATAGGATGCTCATCTAGGGTCTCTATAGTGTGCTTTGCAGCATTAGTAATCGTGAGATTATCATTAGGAAGTAAGAAGATATCTTTATATCGGTCGCAAAGTTGAATTATCGCGTTCTTTTCTTCTTCGTTTAAATGAGCCAGTCTAAGATTTTGTTTTAATATTTCTATGCGGTTAGGTTGTGCCTTGGATTGCGCGTTACCATTAAAATGCTGGATATTATTTATAGAAATTGCGTGCGCATTGAAAATTGGTATTGGTTCGATAAAAATTGTTGGAGTTGGAATGACCTTGATACTGTCGCTTTTGTTAATTACGGTCAGTAGAACGTGGTTTGTCGGGTCGATTTTAACGAGCGCGTTTGGGATTATCAATTTATTTTCGTTATCAATTTTTTGTTGCTGAGTCATACCCTCAGTGAGTTTTAGTGGATTTGACACGTTGATTTTTACGATCGTTTCTGCCCGTGGGGAAATTGTTATCATGTTCGAATATTGTGGTGTATTGTTGAACAGAGGTATTTCGAACGGCACGTTGCCGATTATCAGCGTTGAGTTCTGATAATTTACTTGACAATTATTTTTTTTCAAGAAGTCTTGACCGATGAGTCCATCGAATGGAATATTGGTTTGAAAATCGATTAAGTGTGGCTTTAGATTGATTGCACGATCGTGTATTTTTAGCTCGACCTCGGCTTCACCGATTGTAGATAGTGGGGCATTTTTCGAGATTCCGTTCAATGTAAGTGATTTAGGACTCGTGATTTTATAATTTTTAAGACTCGCAGCTTTAACTATAGACACGGATGCTCCAGTATCGATTAGTAACTTTAGAGTTTTATCGTCGGATGCAGATAATTCGGATTCTAGGATGACGTACGTCAGATCATTCGTCTGCATTGGGATACTTTGTCCACAAAACGTGTTCAAGATAGGGTTTGACGAACAATTATTATCGTTCGGATTTTCAGATGGAGTGGAAGAATTTATAGTTTGGATTTGACCTTGGGGTTGGTGATTGGGATTGAAGTGGTGGTTAGGACGTGGGTAATTCGGGTTCCTCGCTTGATTTTGATGAAAAAATTGATTTCGGCGATTATTGTACTCGCGCTTGCGGCACTCTGTGATGGAGTGTCCGCGATTTTTACAGTAATTACAGTACTTAGGCTCTCGATTTGATGTATCGTTATTTTTAGGATTAGCGTCAGCGTTAGCTAAATTTATGTGCTTTGATTGATAGTTGTGTGAATTATTAGAGGGTCGATTTTTATTTTTGTAGCATTTATCAGTGGTGTGGTTAGTTTTGTAGCAGATTTTACACGTGGTTTGATTATTTCTAGTGTCGTACTGTAGGCGGAGGGCCTTTTCTTCCGCGGTAGCTGCCGTAAAAGCCGCGTTTATGGAATCAAACTGGCGATAGCGCAGCATTTGAGATATTTGAGGATGCGTGTGGTATACGAAACGATTCAACGTCATGTCTTTAATCATGGATAATCTGCCAGGCATATCTTTAGATTCGTCACTATGAACAACGGCAAGTATTCTTGACGATAGGTCTTCTAGTCTTTGATAGTATTGTGATACGCTCTCGTTTCGATTCTGTCGAATGCTGTTTAATTCTTCTAATAATTGGTCAAAAGACTTTTTGTCTTGGTAAAGTTGAAGCAATAAGTCTGAGATTTCCGGCCACGTAGTGAGGTTACAATGGACATCAAGTTGTTCTCTAGCTCGGCCAGTGATTTTATTTTTCACGAACAGTACTAGGATAGGTTTCTGATTTTCAGCCGCGATCTCAAAAACGGAATCTACTTGTTTAATGAAGCTACGAATTTTAAAACGATCTCCATCAAACCCTTGTGGGATGAGTTTCGTGAGCAAATCAAGTGATATTGGTATTGGTGGATTCGCATTATTAGTTGTAGACGGCGTATCATTGTCCGTCATTTTTAGCGAGGTGGATATGAGCTATATATGAAAGTATCTATACCTTGTGATGAAAATGGGGAGGATATAGGATTACAAGAAATGAAAATAGTGTTTACTCACTCCGAAGCTTGCTGAGCAGTGCCGGAAAAAATGGCAGATGACAATTTCATTTATTTTAAAATTGGCCAATCAATTTTGGAGAAAAAAAAATATTCCACCTGTTTTCCAAATTTTTTTAAGTATCGAAAAAAACATGATGAACGTTTTTTTTCTCATTTTTCGGTTTAGAAATTAAAGCAGAGTATTTCCGACTGTGTCAACGACACACTGCGCGATACCAGGTGACTTTCACAGGTATATCTTTTAATCAGTAAAATTAAATTTGTCGCCAGATATGTTCATGGAAGGCAGAGAGAGCTCTTTGAAATCAGCGAGCATAGCCTGAGGCCACTAGAGTGAGGCATCTTGACCCAGAGAATCAGTCACGCATCTTCGACCACAGCTCTATAAGCGCCTGTGCGAAGTCTGCCCGGAAACTCTGACTGAAAATTAGTAGCCCGAGCTCGTTACGAAGATCTGCTTCATGCTCACGGCATCCATATTCAAACCCAACCCACCGATATCACAATCTATCGATCGAAACGTCTCGAGTTCGGTTGGATTAGAGTGTGTCCCCTTGGAAATTCCGTAGCACAAAGTTTCAACATCACCACCAATGCGTTTCTGGCGCATGTGATGAATAATATTTCACGTATATGTGAATAGAACTAAAGCGCGGGTAAATTTGGCATTTACCACTAAATATATCTGTGATTTGTGCGCGATTGACGTAGTAGGTATACGATTAAATGAAAAATCGCGGATGTAATTAGTCGCCAAGGAAATTGTTCCATCGATTTCCCACCCAAAAGCCCTCTGTGAATATATTAGGCAACGTGTAAAATCGGACAGCCTCCATATTACACTCGAAACGCCCTCCCTTACCAAACTTAATGTCCCTAAACGTGCTACCGTATTTATATCCGGCCATCCGCTGCCGCACACGACTCCATCCCTTATTTATGGGGGTGTATACGGCCAGGGAATTTATTTTTTTACTGAAGAAAAATTTGAACTTGAAAGAAATGTTGAAATAAATTTGATGAATTTAATGCTTAAAAAATTTGACAAAAATATTTGTTTTTTTTTTTTTTTTCACAAATTACGTTTTGAGAAAACTAAAAATTTTTAAGTTTATTAAATATATTGGGATGAATTTTGGCAGAAAAATATTTTTGCTTAATTATATTGAAATTGTTATAACCAGATTCTGGCAGGCGTTATCCGCAGGGTATATAGTTCTATTGGATCCCTCCGCCAATATAGTGAGGGTCCCCAAAATTTAATGGACCTATCCTAATTGCTGCTACAAACTCGCACAGCTGTTTGTAGCAATTTACTTTCTATTCTCCTTCGTGTAGGCGCAACATACGTAAGATCGAGTGAGAATTCGCTGGAATTGGGCTCGAAATACGCATAAATTCATGTCATCGGTCTGATTTAAATTATATTCTTGTATGTAGTTTAATAGTTTCTTATCTAGAAAAATTTCTAGAAATGCAAAAAATAATGTCAATCTCGCAAACGATATTTTCACTCATTTGAATTTTTCTTCCATTTTTATGGGATAAAAAAATTTATGATGAAAATGGTGATTAATTGAAGGGGGGTTTTCTCCAGTTGAAATTTTTGAGAAAATCATTCTTTTTTACATTTTTCAAATGTACATATTGCGTCTACAAAGTCGAAAGAGCGTATAGGAAAAAATTTTTTGCTTTTTTAAACTATATCTTCAAAACTATTGAAGATTAAGATTTTTCTCAAGAGAACTTTTTTATAGAGAATTTTATTAGCTATAAAAAAGGTTTTTTACAAAATTTGTCTAACTTGCATCCTTATCAAGATATCAGCAAGTATAAAGGTCTGAATTTTTTGGCGATACGCCTTTTTGGTTTTAAACATGCGATATTTTTTGAGTATATTCGCGGAAAATTTCAAATAATCCGATAAATATTCTGGAAGATACGGATGAGCATTGGAAAATAGGAAAAACATAGGCTGGAGTAGCAGATATCGAATTTTAAACGCATTTTTCGCAAAACCGTGTTTTCAAAGTCGGTGACCACGATTTCTCAAAAACGGATGGACCAATCAATCTGAAATTTTAGCAGAATCTTCTCACATATATTCCTCAAGTATTAATCTAAAGAATAAGATTTCCGATAATTATTTCTATTTTTTTAAAACAATTTTTCACGAAAATTTCTGTCCAAAATTCAAATTTTGTATTTAAATAGTCGCCATTTTGTCAAAAATTTTAATTTTGACTATTTCTTTGATTCATACATAGATTTATCTATTCTCTAAAAAAATCTCACTGATTTTTGAATTTTTGATAATCCGAACCAAAGATACCATGCGGTTACCGCCAAACACTTTTTTTTTAATGCGCTCAGGAGATCGTCTGTATATAGAAGCATAACAGATCAATATTTTCAAAAATTATTAGTTCGATTGTAAACTCAGAAAATGCCACTATAAACATCAATACTTGTTCTGTTCATTAAATAAAACACCTTTTCAGAAAAAATTCATAAAAAATAAAACAAATTTCTCAGCCTTGCAACTGAATATAACCGTCAAAAAAATAATACATTTTGTAAAAAGTGAAAATATCATAACAAAAAGTAATTGTTCACATTTTTCAGAGTTTATTCTTAGATCGCAAGAAATATTTTATGATTTCATGTATACGACAAAATCGACATATTTCCGTGTCGACAGCAGCACACGGAATGCTCTAACATGAAGTCAAGTCAGGGCAGTGATTTTTTATGCAATGTTTTATTCCGTCGCCTCAATATACTATAGATGATATATTTTTACCGACCTTGCATGTTACTGGTTGAGTGGCGGAATAAAACATGGCGCGCGCGACGAGTGTCAACGGACGATTTTCCGTCGCAAAGCGGCACACGGAACAGTATATAGTCAATATCGCGTTTATTGGACTATTTGGTGGCTATAATGGGACGAAAATTACACAGAAAGGAATCGAAATGTTGGGGGGATGCTTTGAACGAACAATGAAGATGTCACGAACCGATTTGGCGCGTCCACGATAGGAACGACTACACAAGGATAGGAATGCATTAAAAGCCATCACATCTTGGATCAGTTGATGAACAGTAAGAACCGACCCCTCCTTCCCTATATTGATGTCATCAAGTACTCTCACTCACCCCAATTCAAATGAAATTTCCTCATTCTGGCGCGCCGCGTTATACTCATTTCGAACAAAGCACGTTAAATCTACATAATGTGAATTGGGGAGCCGCCATTTTATGACATTCATTTCTCGCTGTTTTGTATGACAAAAAAATGAAACAATATATACGTTTTTTTGTTTTTGGTTATATAGCTATAAAAATATTGAAATGACGACATTAGTTAATGGAACAATATAAATGGGATTTTTTAAACTATAGAATTATTGAATTGTGCTGAATTTCTTTTTAATAGCGAGACAGCCGAAAGTATTTTTACATGGAAAATTCGGATTTTGGAATGTTTCTGATTTTCAATTTTAAATATCTCTGCAAATAATTTTTTTCACCGAATTTTTCGATAGATATATCTATAAAGTCGATGATACTTTTTCTATTGAGCTGAGAATTTTTTTAATTCGGTGCAGTAATAAGAAAAATAAATCCTTAGCAACAAATGTTTCCCCGATTTTTTGGTACAAATCAGATTTTTATCCCTATAGGCAAAATGTGACATTTTGCTGATTGGTTTGTTAGAAATTTTCTCGTGCTGTGATTGGTTAATTGCGAAAAAACAGCTGCAGTAAATTTAGACATTTATCCCCGCGTTGTGATTGATTGACGAAAAAAATACATGAAATGCAGTACGTGTATATGTAGTGCATGCTATTTTCTGTATTTCAGACTAAAATTTTAGGTTTTGTCGAGTTCTAAACGGGATTAGGTTGTGTTATGGACTTTGGGGGAAGTGAAAAATTGATGACTGCGCCGAGGAGGAGGTCTAGGTCGTTTTTTTTATGATTTTTGCAGTGAATCTATCCAAAAGTTTTAGATTTTTTTCTGTTTATTTTAACAAAAATATGTAAAATCCCCCCCCAAAATACAGCTTGGCTGTAAAAAAATAGACGCCAAATTCATGCGCCTCGACAAAAAAACGCGAAATTTTTATATTAATGATCAAGCTCCTTAATTTTCATTAATTTTATTAATTAGAAGCAAAATAATCGTAAAAAATGGAGATTTTTAACAATAAAAGCTTTATTTTGATGCAAAAATGAAACTTTCAATTGAAAGCAAAAAAAAAATCGAACATTAGAATCTATTATCATTTTTATTAATAATTAATCAAATAATTGTCTAAATTAGAGATTTTTAGAGCCTTATAAACCTGCCTGAAAAAGTCTATTTTGATGCAAAAATAAACCTTTAAATTAAAGCCGAAAAAAAAATCAAAAGTTATAGAATACATAACTGTTTTTTTGGGAGTAGAGAGGAGGGAATTATTATTTCAGAATGATAATGAAGAAATATCCGTTATCACATAATTATTACAAAATGATTAAATGCCCCGTAAATATAGTGACGATTTTTTTAGCCTCTTATCACATACATATATCACCACATTCTGTGGAGCAAAGAAAAAATTGTGAGGATAAATAAACTATAAGAATCAACATAGTTCTTATAGTAATTGTTGAGATTATAAAGTGAAATATCCAACTATAAAATCTATTTAACTCAGATGACGAAGTTCTATCTAAAAGTCTGTTGATAGAAAAATTATTGTAATTATAAATTCTCATATGGTTTGAATTGATTCTTAATTTTTTATTCATTTACTCAATTATACTTATCTATTTATAGGGATAAGGATGTAAGAAATATTTTCCATTGTTTTTAATGATAGATTTTTTTAATTATAGTTAATACCGATTAACAATAGCATAATTCTACTGAATTAAGTCCGATATGTGATGTGGGTCGTCGAATGAAGTCTTTTTGTGGTTATTCGTCAGCTTAAACACAATCAATTTGTTCACAGCATTCAGGATATGATTTGGACTCATCCAATGGTCTTGTAACAACTGTCTTCTTGTTCTCTGGGCACTGAGCGAGAGGACATCTACAAACAATTAAATGTCATTAATGCAAATTCAACTGTTTTAAAAGATTGTAAAAAAAAATTTTTTTATCCCTATAACAGTAAAAAAAAAATATTCATCATTGTATTTTAAATTCAACTATTTACAGATTTATATATATTGTTAATATTAAACAATTCTAAAAAATCATTTATATATTTACGTCAAACCACCCCATCCTCCATTGGCATCACACGTGTACTGCACGCAGTTTTTGTCCCATTTTTCACCAGTTGCATAAGTACGTCCCTCATGCTCACAGGTTGCTGAATAAAACAATTGTTTAATTATTTAAAAATATTTTTTAAATTATTTTTAGGATAAAAATTCAAATATCAATCGAAAAAAAAATCACTCTATTTCAAGATACATTTAAAAAAAAAATGTTTTTTATATTAAATTTATATTTTTTATATATTGTCAAAATTATACTAAAATCGTTAAAATTAAAAAAATTCATAAAAAATTTCTAAATTTTAAATTATATAATGTAAAAAATTAATTTTTCCATGAAAAAAATTACATTGTGAATAAATTATTTTTTAAATATAAACCAATTCTAGAATTTTAATTAAAAATTTTTTAATTTGTTAATAAAAATACATTGTTTTAATAATTATTGTTAATGGTAAAAATTTTACGAACCATCAACCTGCGACCACAAACACACTGCGGCGACAAATAAAACAACGGCGAATTTCATGATGATATTAGAGCGTAGACTTGGACGAATCTCAAGATTGCTGTAGGAGTACTGGTGAGTATGGAACAATAGTCGACGATATTTATATGCTGACTCCCGCAACAGTATCTCCGGCTGATGTCATCACTCAAAATTAATTGCCGAGGCCAAATAAACTCATTGTCCGCAACTTTGCCTTCTTTATCGCTAAGCCATTAAAATTTTTAGACTCACGACCCCTGTATATTTTGTATTTAACTTGAATGAGTTATCATATTGCTCTGCCTAATCGCATCGAGCTAGGCCACTTACGAAACATCAGGAAAAAAATGTGTACACACACGAAATGTGTTGAACTCGGGTAAACTTTGAATATTTAATTAACTTGAAATATTATGATATCTCACTTAAAAAATTGTTTTATGATTTTTTTTATTTTGTTATTAACGCTTGGAACAAAAAAAAAATCTAAGCGATGAATTAATTAATATTAAATCAGAACAATAATTTATTGAGTCATTAAAGAATTTTTCTTTTATTTATTTTTTTTTTTTTTTATCAACGATTGCAATAATTAAGACTTCAAGGCAAACAATCCGCGGACTTTTCGACTTTACAGCCTGCAATGTATATATAGGCTCTCGAGGCCATTGACGATCTTGTCGATTTTTATTGAATCGGAATATCGACAAATAGAGGAAGACGTGTGGAAATAATAAAAATTGACTTGGCAAATACGCATATGATAATACAGTCATTCGATCCAACTTATATAAATCCTCTCGAGGTAATTTCAAGGACATTTATTGTTAGTTATTGTTGAGAAAAATTTTTTTTTCTCGTCATATGCATAAATTAAATGTATTATTACGATGAAAAATATTTTTATACGTTTTTTTTTTAATATATAAAATATGAATTTAGGTCTGTTGAGATAAAAATTCCGTGATAAACATTTGATTTTTAATGAGACAACAAAATTAAAAAAAAAATATTTTATTAAAAAAATTTTTTTTTCGTCACATCAACGCCACCTGTAAATACCATTAAAAAATTTTTTTTTCAACATACTAATCATTGTTTTTCATGTAAAATTCTATTATCTACAATTTTGCTTATGTATGTGTTTACGTTAAATCACGGGATCTGGTAGATTTTTGCTATTTTAACAGCAAAAAAACACTGAAAATTAGGAAAAACCTGAAAGTTCCGAGTAGAACAATTTTTTTTGAGTCAGCCGAATTTTAATTTCCCCTAAATCATACAAACTCATCCCTTAAATCATTTCCTAACAATTTTTCAAACAAAAAAAAATTTTTTTAATAGAATATTCCCTTAATGTAAATTTTCTAAATTTATTTTTATAATTTACACTATAAAAAATGAAGAAGAAAATTTTTTTCAAATATTTCATGAAAACAATAACCTTTTTAAATTCAAAAAATTTTTTTGACAATTTTATTGAATTAAAAAAATTAATTTTTTAACATTTACGACGATTAAGGCGGGTATTTGCAATATGGAATCAATTAGAGTGACATTAAATGGCCCAGATAATTAATTAGACGACAATTCTGCGCAGCGATGATAGAGAGAGATGGATAATCGAATTTCAGGAGATAGGGGGATCATATCTTCTCTATAACGAGTGTAAATCACAGCGCCATAGAGAACCGCCGAGCAGGCTATTATTTTATAGTCGAAAATTCGATATACAAAAAACAGGGTATAAGCCACCAAGGAATCAGATACAACGACTTAGCTGACGAAGAAGCTAAGAAAGCCACAGAAGACCCACTTTTGGACAATGATGTACCAGCCTTGAAACAAGGGATAAAAAAATTGACCAACTCCTGGATAACAAAAACCTGGGATACCATGTGGAAAACAAAGAAAACGAAACTACACGAGGTGAGATCATCCACCCTAGAAAAACCCAAATCGATTCTAACAAGAAGGGACCAAGTAGTCATAACAAGACTACGCATTGGCCACTCTAATGTGACACACATACACCTCATCACAAAAGAACCTGCGGGAAACTGCCCACACTGCCGCCAAAGGATCACCGTCAAACACATTTTAATTGATTGTCAAGCTCTTAACACCCACAGAAATACTGTCCAAACCCCCAAATCAATAAAAGAATGCCTAGATAACCCTACCTCCATCCAAAAGACAATACAGTTCCTCAAACTAAGTAAATTCTACAATAAAATATAAAACCATGATTACCAAGACATAAACAATCCACAGTGGTCGCTGATGACCGAAGATGTTATAAAACGATCTAAAATAAAATAAATAAAAAAAAAAAAAAAAAAAAAAAAAAAAAAAAAAAAACAGGGTATATTGTGTTATAGAAAACAATCAAAACAATGAGCCTTGCATGTGCGGATATTTCGCAGGTCCTCATTAGCAGCAAAGGTAACTCTATCTAAAATGAAATTCACATGTAAACATCCGCAGGAGCGGCTAAATCGTCGGCTTGCAGCGCCATAATAAAAACCCAGAGCCTGCGAGTTGTTTTTGGTAATTGGGCGGTTCGTGTGCAGCATAATAATGCGCTGTGTGGCTGGCTGTTCACTTGATGGCCATCCCTAAAGTATAAATTCATTAATTTGAATCGTGAAACAAAACCCAATTTTCCCTCGTGTTCGTGCAATGAGAATTTTCGGGGAAATTGTGGCAATGGATCATTAGCGTTAATTCACTCATGTAAATTCCATGTTAATTAACGGCGACATAACAATAATTTTATTCTTAATCAGACAAAGCAACTATTTTTTTTTCCAAAACAATCAATCCTATTTTATCGGTTTTAGAATGGAAAAAAAATTTTTTTCCATTAAATTTGAATTTTTTTTTTTGGGTAAAAACCTTTTATTTTTTTTTTCGATGATTTTTTGTGCATCAATTTATTGGATATTAATTTTTTTGATGATGTTAGTGAAGAAAAAAATTTTTTTTCTGATAAAAATCTCGAGTTTTGAATAGATAAATTTTTTTTTAATAAAAAAACTCTACATAAAGTATTGACATAACACCACTAGTTTATATCTCAATTATCAAACATTGATAACAAAAATTCAACACGATAAATTTTGAATCCTCATAAATTCATAAAAGTTTTAAATCCTTGAACAAATATCAACATCACATGAGAGAAAAAAATCCAACTCTATAAAAATTATTTTTTATTTGAATATTACGAAGCAAAGAGAAAGTTGCATTAGTCAGATATATTCTCGATAATGTCTACCTTTTTTTTTAGATCCCCCAAAAGATTCGAAAAAAAATTTTTTTTTGCAACACATGCCTCTATAGTTCGTTTTTTTTGGCATCCGTGTCGAAAGTAGTTCTTTTTTTTACTAGTGCGTAAAGTACCTTTTTTTTCTCACGAATACTGCGAACTTTTTAGACACAAATGTCAGCTGTTAAAAAAAAATTAGATTTTTTAATTTGATTTTTTTTTTTTCACTCAATGGCGGCACTATATTTTCTGAAAAAATGTGGAAAAATCGGAAGAAAAAAAAATGAGTAAAGCAACAAAATTAAATTAAATTTTATTTTTCATTTCCGAATAAACTTTTCGAAAAAAAAAATGAAAAATATAGAAAAAAAAAATGAGAATTTTTCCATTTTTTTTTTTGACTCACTATTTTTTGATAAAATATGAGAAAATCTGAATTTATCAGAGAAATATTTCCACCAGGTTAGTATGTGTCTGAATCAAATTTGCATTTTTTTCGATAAAGAAAAACGCATTTCTCTGCAGAGAAATCTTTTTTGCTTTTGTTTTATATTCCAGGCTATTCAATTATTTCGATTAGCTCACGCGAGAGCCGCCTCGAGTATAGGTTATGTTGTTGCGACCCAGGCACGTTGCAATCATCGTAGGTGGCGCCTCGGGACAGCGAAGAGGCGGAACTAGAGCGCGCAAGATTCCACTGTCTATATATAGACTTCCTCTCTTGGCCCATTATATTTTTCATTCCCTTGGGCCAACGAGAAGATATCACTGGCGCCCGCGGCGGCCGCACGGCACAACTCGTTACCTGATCTCACACATGACCTCAGCCAGTGCATTTTCTGTCCCCCCCGCATACATCAGACGGACTTTTCGTCCTTGTTTTACTGCCTGCTAGCCGTAGGCTCAACAATCTTCACTATTTACTCATTAATTTTTGCTTTTAAACACCGACAATTTTTTTTTCCTCCAAAAGTATGAAAATAAAATTGATCAATAAAATTTTCCACTAGTAAAATGACGTTAATTTGTTAATAATAACAGTGCAAACACGTTCCGGAACCTGTTGCAATCTCTGAAATTTTTATTTACACCCTCTCCTACCCTTATATAAACACCTGATGTAGAAAATTTTGTTTTATTCCTGTTTTTCTCAATTTTTTATGACAAAAAAATTGTTTAAAAAATACTTCTGAAAGATTAACTGATGAAATAAAATGTTTTACACAATTAAATAATAGTAGCAATAATATTACGATGATATATGATTGAGAAATTGAATTTTACTTGATGAAAAAGTGGAAGAGAAAATGATGGGAGCTCATACATTCGCACAATGGACCATACAATCTAGTATTTCGGAAAATAGGTTTATATATTGCACGAGGTCGATAGACCTTCGCCTCGATCCCTGGGGATAGATATACCGAGCGGAGTAACAGCGGAAAAGACATGAAAGCACAACTGCTACAATTGAGATGAGGTGAAGAAAAGCGTCGGATCTTTTCGAGTGGTACGATTGGTATATTCGAAGCGTTATACGATCTCTTCTATATCCCGAGTATACATGCACCGAAACAAGCTGTGCATCTCGCCTCTGTGTCCTTGTCACGCAATCCTTCCATTCGACATCTTGCTATTTTCTCACATTTTTATGTGTGCATCGGCAATTTTCTCGGGAAACTTGAAGATGAAATTTGTTTTTGACACAAAGTTTTATCAATAATCAGAAAAATACATGCACAAATATCAATTCTTATAAACAAAAATAATAATTTTCTACCTATATACCAAATGACAAAAAACTTGAGGGTGGTTTTCGGGCTGTAAAATAACTAAAAGAACAATATAATCGCATAAATTATTTATGTTATTTTAAAAAATAACATAAATAATTACTAAAAACCCCTATCAAATTAATTTATCTGTTCAAACAAAAAAAAAATTTTTTAATTTATTAAATAGAAAAATTCTTTTAAAATGAAATAAAAATTTTTATACCAGTAAAACATTTATTTTATCGAGAGATAAGTTAGTAAATATTTTTTAAATTGTAATTTTATTAAAAATTATTAGTTTTATGAATGAAAAAAATTTTTTTTTGTTTTTAATCAAGAGAAAACTTGGAGCAAAAAATCGAAATGCTGCAGATATGATGGAGAAAAATGAGATAAAATGTGTATATAATGGTTCTGGCATTCTAACGATCTTCAGGGGATTCCCCTAAACAGTGATAAGCCATCTGATGGTATTATAACCCGGCAGTAATGAGAATATCATGGCTCGGGCGTCTTGACGTCGTGTTGGTGATTGGCGCGCGCAAGAAAAAGCAATTATGTCTCACGCAGAGTCACGAGGGTGCCGGCAAATGCCCCGAAATCTGCCAAAGAATTCGAAAATATATATCCACGAGCGAAGAGAAGAATAAAAATGATCCACGCATGATTGGGGTATCGCGTTTCACCGCTTATACGGTCGCTGTCCGCCGTTTTGATAGATAGCAACTTTGCGTTTCTTTGTGTATCGCTCATGTTTTTCCGCCATATACATATACGTGTGTATAGGCAGACTGGGGAACTATAGCGGGGAACTTCTGGGCAAAATTCACCGCATCGACTTGTGTGTCTTTTCCTTGTGCAATCATATCTCTCGCTCGTTGAATGCTTATCCGCCGCAATTCACGCCCTCGGTTTTTCGTGTTTAGCCAGAGAAATCGACATTTTCCAATATTCTTTCAACCGTAAAAGTGGCTAAAACACCTCGCGATTCATGAAACTTAGATAAATAACTCCTCAAAAGTCAATCATTTTTTATTTTTTTTTTCCAATTTTTACGCAAAAAAAAATTTTTTTCCACAATTTCACAGTTTTAATATTTTTTAACTCACTTTTTTAAATCTAAAAATTGGATAAATAATAAGAATTATTATTTCTAATTAAAAATTAACTTTTTCAGAATGAATTTCTTGAAAAAAAAAAAACATTTTTTTCAACTAGAAAAAAAATGTTTTTAACACGTTATAATGCTTTTTCGATTTTTTTTCTCACTTTTTTGAGTTATAAAAATTCATTAAATAATAAAAATAATAAGGAGAAAAAAAAGAATTATTTCTAATTAAAAATTAACCTTTTTAAAATTGTTTTTATGAAAAAAAAAAATTTTTAACTGAAACAAAAAATGCTCTGAAGACATAAAAATTAGTTAAATAATAAAAATAGTTGTTATTTTTTAAAATTTAGCGTTTTTAAGATTCATTTAAAGGAAAAAAAAAATTTTACCACTAAAAGCTCGTTCTTAATTAAAAAAAAATATATTTTCAGTCAAAAGTTATAATTTTTTTTGATTAAAAAAATTTTATTCTCGTATAATTCATGCTAAAAATCTTTTTTTTTTATTCATGTTACGGAGAAATTACAGTGATTTGAATTAATTCAAGTGATTTGGGACAAGTCAATTAAGTAATTACCAGAATGGATTATCGGGTTGATACTAAAGCAGATAAAAATACACGAATGTGTTTTGAAAGGTCTCTCTCGTGATTTCGAGCAATTCGCGAGTTGTTTTTTTCTCCTCTCTTGCGACATTTCCCACGCTATTTCTTCAGCCGCCTGAAATAGCTTTGTTATCTGGTTTGCCGGTCGACAACAGAGTTGAACCAATCCGTTTCTATCAATCTGACTGAGCGACGAGGGATGAAAGCTCGACAAATAGATCGAAGTCTCAGCGCGGCTGCACGAGCCTTGGAATAAAGAAAGCGAATAGTTTTCTCTATTTCTTCTTTTGCGTCTTCCGCAACTTATCAGCCAGATGTAATTCCACAAATAAATCCTGTATCGCCCCTATGTGCCGGGACATTGTCACAAGAGAGACGTGCGCGTCGATACCAGAACTTTTGCGATAGCCGCTGTGTATTCTTCGATATAGTCTAGACTTTTCTCTCTTGACCGCTGAACCCCATTTAATTTGTCTACTTAACCATTATTCTCCCTTATATCGATCGGGAAAATCCCAACTTTTTTTCTTTTACAAAAAATACTTATAAAAATATTTTAAAAATTCAAAAGTAATTTTTGTTCTCAAATAATGGCATTTTGCATTGACAAACATGCAACAAAACTATAATATAAACAATGACGTATAAAAATCCTTAAAAAATAATATAACAATGCGTCAACACAAATTTTTTTGTAATAACTAATGCAGAACAGTTGGAATAAAATATTTACTGTTTTACGTCGTCGAAAGTAACTGTTTTCTTTTTCGGATTTTACACTTATTATTTATTACGCATGAATTTGGACGATATACTGCGTTAAATAATAGTTTATGAGCTTTAAGAAATAACTACAAAAATTAGTTAAATAAATAAACATTATCCCTAAAAGCATATAAATCTGTCGATATTGCTTGTGGTGTCGATTGTAACAGCGTTTGAAAATGTCAATAAAATAGTCTAAAAAATTTCAAATTAAAAAAAATTTATCTAATATACTCTGAAAATTATTTAAAAAATGAAAAATGTCCGTATTATTGTGAAAATAAAAAAATATCCTCTCTATATTCAAAATCTAGAGAAATTCAATTTTTCAGTTTATTAATGCAATAATGAATGTTCATCATTAATAAATAAGTGCTTACGAATAAAAAGAATAATTTATTGAAAATAAAAACACTTTTATTGCAAATCTTCAATTAAAATCAAAGGGTATTTCAACTGCAACCTGCTAAGTGTCAATTTGAACAGAGAAAAAGCCAAAAGTTTTTTATCGATTAAAATGTAACCGATCATTGTATTTTAATTTTTATAAATTTTCATGAGAGGATATAGTGTTGAAAACTATTGTACCAAAACTGATGGCTTAATAATTATTACTTTCAATACAATAAATTCTAAGGATTTTAGTATTTCAACTGAATCCAGTCTTCCTATATCAATCAAGGTCTTCCAACTTGATTCTTAAAGCTAGAAATTTTTTAAAACCTGAAAAACACTCGAAAATAACAAATATTATTAGTAAACTTTGACTCGAGTGAATAACTATGTACAAATATAGCATCAACTTGTCCATTCTTTACATACCCAATTAATTAAAAAAAAAAAACTTATATCCATGTAAACAAATTTTTCATATCCAACCAACAAGCACATAAAAAAACCACATCAACGCCATCTTGAGTTATAATACCCAGCTCGGCAATATTGCGAGCTTTTTCATTATTTCCCTCGGAAAAAAAAACAAACAAAACTCGGTCAGTGATACCTTGTTTCCCTATATAGTGGCGAGTATTAGTAACTAGGTCGCAATGAGCATTTGCAACAGATTGTGCCATTTCCGCGTTTATGGGCGCACTTTAATTTTCTTAGTCATGATTGCATGGCAAGGTGGGTGTGGGATTCATTAAAAAAAGATTTTCTTAAAATACAATAACCAGGTGGCTAAACCTTTGCATAAATGAAAACAGCGATTCAGAGATTTTCCAAAGAATTTTTTGTATTAATAAAAACAGAAGAATTACTGCGAGAGCAGGTCGCGACGAGTGTTTTCATTTAAACTGACCGTTTTTCTGCACTGTGTCAACTCTATTTATTCGCAATATCCAGCACATATTGCATTACAACAGACAAAGTTGACCTAAATAATTCAAGTATAATCCTTGCATTCGGTCAATGCAACCGCAAGATTGTGTGCTTCCTATTGAGGTATTTTATTACTCGTGTGTTTCGTAATAATATCGATAATTAACGGGATTAGCCACACGCTGGCTTTTCAATTGCTTGAGAAACCCTAGAGTGAAATCTTATCTAGGATTTTCCCCTGATGATTGTCTGAGGGAAACAATTTGAGATGGTTACCGATTGGAACGTCAATGCACTTTCCAATCCATTAAGCTGAATTGACAAAGCATTGGAGTAGAGGGGAGGTGTACAGACCTTTCAACACCCTCGATAAGAAGGTCGCTTTGGAAATTCTACTGGTGAAAACAATTATTTTTGACCAGAAAGGAAAAGACGAGGAGATTTTATTGGAAATCGATTGAGCTAAAGGAGGAAAGAGAGTCAACTTAGATGGTATACTGATATAATCAGCCGTAAATTTAATGTAATTTCCGGTTGGATCAAATCTATATATATATATAGGAGGGATGAATCGTGCACAAACCAATTCCACGTTGCAAGGAAGGTTCTAGATAATGCTGCTAAGTTTAAATTAAATTTATATTATACGCTTCGAGATATGCATTTATATATATTTCTCGTGGTATTTTTAAATATATTAAGGCACTTTTAGATCGAGTCAGAAAATAGTTAATGAATAGCATTCTCTCTTGAAAACTGGGAAAATTATTTTGTCACATTTTTCAATTTTTTTGCAAAAAAGTGTTTTATATTTTAAAAAAAAATAATAATTTTTACTCATTCGAAAAGGTGTATAAACAAAATAGTGAAATAAAAAATTTTTTCTCAGAATATATATCCCTTGGAGATATATCGATGTTTTTGTGATTTTTTTGGTTTTTTTCGCGATAACTCTGTCACTACGCGAGATAATGAAAAATATTATAGAAAGTCAATGATTGAGAATTAAATTTTCTACAAAAAATGTTGAAGAAATTTTTTTATATTTCATTTATTTTTTTAGATATAATCAATTTTTTGAAATTTATATTTTTTTAAATATCTTGAAAACTAAGGGAAATATTGAAAAAGTTTACTCTACATTTTTTGTAGAAAATAAAATTTTCAATTTTTTATTACGAATAACATTTTTTATTATCTAGCGTTTTTACCCTAGTTATTGTCAAAAAACGAAAAAAAAACATTCAAATTGCCGAATTTCTGAGGGATATGTATATCCCTTTTGAAATTTTGACAAAAAAATTTTTTTTCCTGCATCAAACATCTCAAAATTTACTGTTATATTTTAGTCACCAACAAAAATAAGAAATAATCATTTTTTGGCTGATGTAACAAAGGTTATTCTACTCAAAAAACGTAAAAATAGCTATAATCGCTATAATAGCCAAATTTCACGCTATTTATACGTATAAAAATTATTTATATATCAAATTTCAGCCTTTGCAGAAAAGATTTTACACCATAAACGTCAAAATTTTCCACCTAATCTACAAGCATTAAAAAAATAAAAATTTAATTTTTATCAATTATCCAACGAATAAAAAATATTTTTTTCTGTATTTAAATTAAATTATCAACTTTTATTTGTTTAGTATAAAAAATAAAATTCAACAGAGTGAAAAACAAGACTCGGAAAAAGTCGACGACGATTTAGAGTCTTTTCGTATAATAAAACGATCAAATTGTGAATTCGCACGTTCAACTGAAGCACCCGAATCCCCATGGAATGCTGGAAATGAGCAAGCAATGTTAGAGCAACCCTCTAAAGTCCAAAGAATAGACTTTGCTATAGGCCGGGTGATCGATTTCATGTTTAAGGCAAGATAAATCTGGCAGGTCGACAGTGAAAACGAAGAAAAGCGAGGGAGATTCGTGAAAATATACCATTACAAGCTATTTTTCTTTTCTCAGAAACGCGCGCACAAGAATGAGATTGAGAAAAAACGTATAGAAAGAAAGACCTTGTAGAAAAAGATCACATGTACTCTTCTCTGCTGATAAACACACGGCTTGGTTTGCATCAACTGACACGCTGCGATATTGAATAGTCCCGGCCTTCGATATACAAGAATGATATTTCCCAAGTCTATTTCCTGTTATCGCCGGATTAGTTGTATAGCAGAATAGAGCGGGGTCTTAAAGTCGGTATAAAGTCTTGCTACCGCCAGAGCAGAGGTACAAACCAGCCAAAGCAGCAAAACAGTGCAAAACACGCAACCATGGCCGGCAAGGTAAGTTCTAATTTTCGAATTAAAAACTTTCTCATTGCAAAAACATTTTTCTTCTCAGTTTATCGTCCTAGTAGCTAGTTTAGCTGTGGCTAGAGCTGCCATCATCACTTCTCCTTCAGCTTCCGCTGTGGCTGTTGCCCATCCGACCGGTAGACTCTTTAGAACTGACGCTTTCGACGCTGAGCCACAGTACAGCTACAGTTACAGCGTCGCCGATGGCTTGACAGGTAGGAAAAAAGTCATTTCTAACTGAAAATAAAATTTAATAATTATTTAAAAACCCACAAAGTTCAATTTCACATCAAAATTATCGTCAACATTAAGTAATATGAATTTTTTTAGTCATAGAATCGAGTAAAAAAAGTTTTTAGGGCATTTATGATGGAAAATCTTCTCAGATTCTACTTAAAAAAAAAATTTTTTTTTTCCGACTAAAAAAATGAAATTCAGGATTTTCTATTAAAAAATTTTTAAATACAAATTTTTATAGTTAATTCCACTCTTTTGACACTTGAATGTTACATTAATAAAGTATAATAAGAAAAATGAAACAATTTTGAATGCATATTTTAAAAAAAAAAACGCCATTCGGCCTCACCCGAGCTGGAAAGTAGATTTTAATAGTATATGGTTTTGATCTACATTAAAACCGATAAAAATTGCAAGAAAATAAAAGTGTAGTAGGTCATTTTAAAGATAATTTCATAAGCTTTAAGATGCATCTTTTAAAAATGAGCTATCTGTTCTCATTCGCAAGATATTCCGAAAAGAATTTCTGATAATAGAGTTTTATAGCGCTTTTTGAAATTTTCAATGACCATCATTTCTAAACTAATTTACCGATATTCCTCAAATTAAACCCCGTTTCAGGTAGTGACCTAAATAATGAGTGTATTAAATTTCATTAAGATCGGTTGAACACTTTATGGATTAATTTTCAATAAAAAAAATATGTGCATATCCGGACTCTTTACAGAAAAAATCGAAAAAAATAATCCAAATAATAAAAATAAACTTTTTATAGTTTATAAGAATAAAGGTCGGTTTTGTGCACTTTTTTTAGTCACTAATTTGACGAATTCTGAAACAGCCGAACTACTTGAAAAAATTTTTGAAACAATAGAAAACCTTCAAAATCTCAATTTTAACCGATTTTTTTCTTTTTCATCAATTTACTCACCTTAAAACATCGAGAATTTCATCCTAGATACTGTTTTTAACCTTAAAACACTAAGAAAACCAAGAAAAAAACTAAAAATCCTATAAATCCATCCAATTGCACCAGAAAAAACATTCCCTTAAGCCAATTTCATCTGAAAAAATGAAGAAAAATCGTTAAAAATGACATTTTCAAGGGTACAAATCAGGTTAAAACTACCTAGAACCTTGTTTTCAGGTGACAACAAGGCTCAGCAAGAGTCTCGCAATGGTGACGTGGTACAGGGAAGCTACAGCCTGGTAGAACCCGACGGTTCGCGGCGCACAGTCTCCTACGCATCGGACCCAATCAATGGCTTCAACGCAGTCGTCCAAAAAGACCCGAACTACAACGTGCACGCACGGGTAGTGAGCCCAGTGCTTCGAGTACAGCCTGTGCACGTGGTTTCCCGTCGTCCAGTTCTGGAATCACACAGATCCGACACAGTTGTGGCATCAGCGGACGCCAATGTGGTCCGCCAATCGGTAACTACCTGAACAATCTCGTTTTCAAGCAGTGTGCTAATGTTTGTTAACACTTCCAGACCGTTGTTTCGGCATCCTCACATCCCTATGCAAATGGCGTCGTGGGTTTGAGGTCCGATGGTGCCTATGGAATCCGAACTGTCCAGGACAACTATGGATATGGTTCTGCTCGCGTTGTTCGAGTGGATTAAGTCGTCGAAAATCTGCCATTTTATCGATTGATTGATTTTAATATATGTGTATTCATGTAACAGAGGGACTTGATAATTTTGAAATTAGTGTTTTACAATGTTTCATCAACTAAAGAACGATTGGATATAAAAGAATATTTGGAAAAATGTTTTTTTTTGGGTTTTTTCTTCATGGTTTTTTTGGTGTTTATCACACGAGACTCTGTATAAAGAGTCGCACATACTATTCATGGGAATGAATAACGCGAGACAATCGAGTATCTTTACAGGGAAAATTCGGATTTTGAAATGTTTCCGATTTTCAATTTGAAATATCTCTGCCAATAATTTTTTTCACCGAATTTTTCGATAGATATATCTATAAAGTCGATGATACTTTTTCTATTGAGCTGAGAATTTTTTTAATTCGGTGCATTAATAAGAAAAATAAATCCTTAGCAACAAATGTCTCCCCGATTTTTTGGTACAAATCAGATTTTTATCCCTATAGGCAAAATGTGACATTTTGCTGATTGGTTGGTTAGAAATTTTCTCGTGCTGTGATTGGTTAATTGCGAAAAAACAGCTGCAGTAAATTTAGACATTTATTCCCGCGTTGTGATTGGTTGATGAAAAAAATACATGAAATGCAGTACGTGTATATGTAGTGCATGCTATTTTCTGGATTTCAGACTAAAATTTTAGGTTTTGTCGAGTTCTAAACGGAATTAGGTTGTGTTATGGACTTTGGGGGAAGTGAAAAATTGATGACTGCGCCGAGGAGGAGGTCTAGGTCGTTTTTTTATGATTTTTGCAGTGAATCTATCCAAAAGTTGTAGATTTTTTTCTGTTTATTTTAACAAAAATATGTGGAATCTCCCGAAAATACAGCTTGGCTGTAAAAAAATAGGCACCAAATTCATGCGCCTCGACAAAAATACGCAAAATCGCTGTATTAATGACCAAGTTCAGTAAATGTCATTAATTTTATTAATTTGTATAGTAAAATTATTGTGAAAATTAGAGATTTTCAGAGATATATTACAAAACTTGCAGTTTGGCGCGCCTCCAACTTCTTAAATTAAACAAAAAGGCGCGCAATTCATTTCCGAATTGGTTTGTTTGGGTCAGCTGTTGGGAATATGATTGAAGTAGGTCAAAGTTTGATGAAATTCAGGTTTGCAGGTTTGGAATATCATTTTCTTTTTGGTTAGAAAATAATTATACCGGTACATGATACTTGGTCGAATTGTTCAGATGAAACCGGGCAAGGCTTGACAACCATTTCCACTTTAGATGTGGTTTGCGGTCTGGCTGCTGTCGCAGACCAATGCATGAATAAGTAAAAGCCTTCGTGAACTCGCCAACTTTGATGGAGATTCGGTTGCACCCAGATGTTGCGCAAAATTATAGAAATTTCAACGAAACAATTAATTATCCAGTTCGACGGCTGATACGGTCACATGTTCAACTATTGATTGGACTGTTAATTCATTCAATTTAATCTTTTCTACAATTTATAATTAAAAAAATATTTTTTATTGGGTAAAAAATTTTTTTACCATCAAAAAAAATTGAAAAATAATTTTTTTTACAGTTAAAAAAATTGTATATCTGTTTAGTTATGATAGAAATTGTTGTAGTTGGAGGTTTTAGAGTGTAATTTGTCATGTTAATTGGTTGGATTAAAATTATTCTAGAATTGAGTTGATTTGTTGGAGCTTGGCAAAACGTGGCGTTGACATTACGAGATGATTTCTGGATTTTGCTAATTCATCACCATGAGAAAGCCCAGAGAATGCTGATGGCAAACCGGAAACTACAAGCTCGGCTTGTTTGCATCCCTGACGTATTTCACCAATTTTTTTGTGCAGCCGACAGTGTAATTATACGGAGGTGGTTGAGCGTGAATTCGAATATTCCCGGTGGCAAACCTTTTGTTGCAATCTGACGCTGAATTCAGGCAAACTGTCAATTAGGCGGAAACAGATAGATAATAGCAATGTCGTATAACACTGTATCACTTCAATGGGATGAAAAAAAAACTTCTTTCATAATCTGGCAGTGAAAAAACTCACTCGATACTTTTAGACATGCTCTGACTTTTTTTTTGACAAATTAAAAAATTTTTTTTTTGTTATTTGTAAACATTTTTTCATTTTTTTTCCACCTGATAGGGAATTTAGATTAAAAATTAATCGGTAAAATTAATTTTTTGTTAAGTTGAGGCTTGAAATAGTTTTTTGATACTCGGGAAGACTGGGCGCAGTTGAAACAGCGACGTTTAAAAATCACACAATAGTAATATATCAAATTTCGATAAATATTTATGTAAAACATAACACAATAATGCATCAACACAAATTTTTTTGTAATAACTAATGTAGAACAGTTGGAATAAAATATTTACTGTTTTACGTCGTCGAAAGTAACTGTTTTCTTTTTCGGATTTTACACTTATTATTTATTACGCATGAATTTGGACGATATACTGCGTTAAATAATAGTTTATGAGCTTTAAGGAATAACTACAAAAATGAGTTAAATAAATAAACATTATCCCTAAAAGCATATAAATCTGTCGATATTGCTTGTGGTGTCGATTGTAACAGCGTTTGAAAATGTCAATAAAATAGTCTAAAAAATTTCAAATTCAAAAAAAATTTGTCTAATATACTCTGAAAATTATTTAAAAAATGATAAATGTCCGTATTATTGTGAAAATAAAAAAATATCCTCTCTATATTCAAAATCTAGAGAAATTCAATTTTTCAGTTTATTAATGCAATAATGAATGTTTATCATTAATAAATAAGTGCTTACGAATAAAAAGAATAATTTATTGAAAATAAAAACACTTTTATTGCAAATCTTCAATTAAAATCAAAGGGTATTTCAACTGCAACCTGCTAAGTGTCAATTTGAACAGAGAAAAAGCCAAAAGTTTTTTATCGATTAAATTGTAACC
Organism: Macrocentrus cingulum; assembly: GCA_002156465.1. Taxonomy (NCBI): domain Eukaryota; kingdom Metazoa; phylum Arthropoda; class Insecta; order Hymenoptera; family Braconidae; genus Macrocentrus; species Macrocentrus cingulum. The sequence goes on from MVJL01008543.1 coordinate 196,423, forward strand.
GATCATTGTATTTTAATTTTTATAAATTTTCATGGGAGGATATAGTGTTGAAAACTATTGTACCAAAACTGATGGCTTTCAACACAATTAATTCTAAGAATTTCACTGTTTTAATTGAGTCCAGTCTCCTCTATACTTAAATATTAGTAAAAAAATAAAAAAATCCATTGAAGACGTTATTTACACTACTTTTTTTAGTAGAGGTTATTTTTTTTAATTTTTCTTGTGCAAAGTATTGGTATAATTTTTTTTCTGCGCAATAAAATTGACAAAGGCCAGCAGAAAACGGCGCGGGGTGCTCAAGGTTTATCTAGAGCCCTATACATATAAAATGTATATGGTGAGTATACGGCTGACGTAGGTAAATGGCGTCCAGTAAAGGCAGAACGATGGAGGTTGGATTTACTCCGAGTATACGATAGTACAGGCTGGATTTTCACCGGGATTTTCTCGAGTGAGAAAGAACGTTGCAAGTCGAATTGGTTTTACCCGAATGGCTATGCATTTCAAGATAAATACCTGAGAATAGATAGCAGAGCTTTCCCCACTAAACCACTAGCTATATTCATACGATTTTTAATTATTCTACCCATTTTCAGTACTATAAACACTCCCACAAAAAAAAAACTTCTATATAAACGCGAAAAAAATTTTTCATCATGAAAAAATATTTATCCGGTGTTATTTTCGAGAAAAAAAAAAATTCTCAGTGCATATATTATTTCTCAAGCGCGACGAAGACAATGATTTTTCATTTTCAACTCATGAATGTAAATAAGCTGCTGGAAAGTGCCTTGTTTCATGTAGATGGGATATAACGAAATATTGAGGCAGTTTTTTCCTCAACGTTCTCAAAAAAAAAAAATTATAGACACAAAAGACGACCACAGAGACTTATTTAAGTTCTGGGATTCAAGTTTATAAAGCAGAACTGGATTAATATTATGAAGAAAATCAAAATATGAAGAAAATTTATTTTTATGAGTTAATGATGGTTTTGAGTGAGAAGAAAGTTTTAATGAAATTAAACTGTGATCTTTTTACTTTTCCAAATTGTCTATACACATGAAATCTGTACCATTTGACGCAGAATTTCACGTAATTTCGTTTAGGGTATTTTTTAAAAGGATTTAATACATAATACTCACAAAACTGATAATTATAATAATCATATTTCGATGATTCTAATTTTCGCGCCTTTTTAATACGTCATTTGTTTAGGTTTTTTTTTAAATCAAGTTGAACATAGGCATGAGTCTTTTGTTTATGTCCATGTGTCGATCGAATTTAAGGGGCTAAGACAGGGTTAAGATTTAGGGGAAAATAGAGCATTATTTCGGCGAAATAGTCGTGCAATGCAGTATTAAATGTTTTGCTTAGCCACGATATTTTTCCTACAGTTAGTTTATAGTTCTAAAAAACACCCGAAAAAATCCACAACCCTCTAGCGTCGTTTTAAAGACCATCGCACACCCCCAAACCTCAAATTTATGAGAAATAATTATGAAATATAGTGTTAAATATTTTGATACACGATGATAATTCCCCTTTAGTCAGGGTAGAGTCCAAAAAACACCCCTAATAATTTGCAACCCCCTACAGTTATATCACCAGATTGGAACGCACGTCAAAACATCACAATCCACTAAAATATTATATTTTTTTTCGATATTCTGATAGTTATTTATAGTAAGTCATTAAGCAAATGTTTTGCTGACACCCCATTGTGATAAACTATTAAACTCAATAAATCCATGATATTTATTTTGTTACGATAATAAAAATTGTAAGATTACAAATTTTAAATAAAAATATGAATAATTACCGGGTATAAATCTGAAAATATAATGTTATAACAAATGATATGCATTGAAAAAAAAATTTTCTTTTAACATTGCAATTGAAGCTTGCGATGTAGCATCACGAGGGAGCCATTAACCAAATCGGGTGCGCGCGCCAAGCACGGACTGCGGTTTTAATTTGTGCTGGCCTGTGGTACGTGCTTTTACGTATATAGAAAAGGCGCAAGAGGAAGTGATTATAGAGCGAAGTAAATTCAGTATATTCTCGCGCGTATTTAACTCCACGATCTCGTGTATTCTGAAGGAATTGTAGTTCAACATAAATATGCAGAAGATACCATTCAACAATTTTACTTCAATGCGCCGTCAAATGTATATATGTGTCCGCGACAAATGATAATCACTGCCAACATGAATATTTCAAATTCATTGCGGATTTTTTAAGCCAGCAAATTAAGTTATTAATTTGTTGAGCATCCATTACGTCGAAGATCTCCATTGGGAATTCTATCTACGTTCAGGCACGCCCGAAATTAAATTGGATTTCGTGCCTGCGGGCTCCAAACTCGTCCATCAGTTGTCCTTTTACACTTTTTTTCACGTACACCCTCTGATTCATAGGCTCGCACCCGAGATTACCGATTAAATGCACATGCCAAAATCGAAGCAGGCTCGACACTCGATCGTTCTTTGAACCCTTAAGAAGGTCAACGATTAAATTAAAAATATTTTAGCATAAAAAAATTTCTAATCGAAAAAATTCTAGCATCAACTATGAAATAAAACTGCTGATATAAAAAAAACGGTAAATCGTATAAAAAAATGTTTTCAATAAAAAAGATGGAAAATTTAATTATAAACAAAAAAGGTTTCTATAATTTTTGTTCTAAAGTCATTTGTTTACGAGGAGCACGCAATAACAATTTATTTTGTCATGTGTCTAAATTTAATTTTTTATAACTTTTACTTATCAACAATATTTTTGTATTGTTTTTATTATTTGTTATTTCAAATAATCATTAAAGTGTTTGGTAATGATGAAAAAAATGTTTTTTTCGAAAAATGTTGAAAAAGATATGGAAATTTTGTTATTTTCGTGATTTTTTCAGTATTTCAACGATATCTTCATAACTAAACGAAAAAATGAAAAATATCATTTGACATAAACAATTTCTTATTTAATTTCCTATAAAAAATTTAAATTAAACTTTTTTGTATCTCTGATAGTTTTTGAGATATTGGCATTTTTTGAAATTTTTATTTTGCAAAATATCTCAAAAACAAGTCAAAATATCAAAAAATTTTACTCAACATTTTTTATAGGAAATTAAATTTCTTATTATTTACTTTGAGTAATATTTTTCGTTATCTCGCTTAGTTACCGAGTTATCAGTAAAAAACTAAAAAAAAATCACAAAAACTGCTGAGATTTCTAAAGGATATGAAAAAATTGGATGAAAAAAAATTTTTTTCACCTCAATTAAACCTCAAAAGTTTGTCTAAATAATAGCATGAAAATTCGTACATTTCACGGATTAAACGTCGTTATCTTTGCCTACTTTTACGGCTCATGTCATGGAAATAATTGGATGATAAATGAAACATTAAAAAAAAAAAAAATGTTGCCATTGCAAAGTTGAGATTTTAGCCGTGCAAATACACGATTAAACTTAACTGTACACGCCACGCCTTGTTTATCAATAAAATTTATTATTTCAGAGCACAGGGAAAAAGCGAAATGCAGGCTTCCTTTGAAAAGTATTTTATATGTATATATACAACATGCAGAATATACCTGTAGATAAATATTTTAGCTGAGGTTAGCGTGCGTGACAACTATAAGCGTAACTTATACGCTTTGTTTATGTTTATCGCCTATACATGCACAAGAAACATGTATGCCTGATAAACGCGATACCAAATCGATCCCCGGAGCGAGAGTTCGTTCTATTAATTCAAAATTCAAACGTTCGCCTTTAGTGTCACATTCCTCGGTCGGTAAAATCAATTCGTCTGACTATTTACAACTCGTATCACTGAAAAAAAATTTTTTTACTCGTTTAATCAACTGTAAACGTCAATAATCATTAAAAATAATTTTTTTCTCAAATAAAATAATATATTTTTAATATTTATAAAACATTTTTAATCGTAAAAATGGAATAAAACGTCGAAATAAAATTTTTTTCATGCGGAAAAAAAAATTTTTTTTTTCCTTCAAGTGACTCTGAGAGTATTTTTCGATTATTTTAAACAATTGCAAAGATAATTTAATGGAAAAATACATTATTTTTATTATTTCAATATTTTAAAAAAACTATTAATCACTCGTTGATGGAAAAAAAATGTTTTCAGTTTTTTTTTTTTGCCAGAAAGTGATCTCAGACGGTATGTACTAATGCTTCGTGATCATTATTGAATTTATGGGTTAGTTGAGCTGGCAATGTCGACAGGTAAAGTCAGAAAAATCATTAATTATCGGTGCAACAGCGAGTATACACGTATAGGTAGCAGCAAACTCGAGCACAATTGTCGATAGCGCGCGTGAGAGCGTTTATCGACCGCGGCACCTTTACTCACGATCACGAGTTGCCTGGATTAAATTTATTAAGTGTCTCTCTCAACCCCTGAACCTCTCTTTCTTGGATCTGAGCTCTGCCACTCGGTTTCTCTCGAGAATATTTGAATTAGCAGAAGCACGCTCGCTCTTGCCAACGTCGCGCGATTTACGATATTATTATTAAATTTCGTAATTATTTATAACCGAATATGTGACCAAAAACGTCGACGAGAAAAAATCATTTTTCTCTACAAGTCATCTCCTATTGCAAACTACGACAGTTAGGATTTTTTTATTAAAAACAATTTTCTTCAGAATTTTATAAGCTACAAAAAAATATCAGAGTCAATTTTACGTAGGTTGCTTAGTTTTTGAGATATCGCTAAAAAAACAAAACTCGATTTTTGCAAATTACAGTAAAATTAATAATCACGTTTTTTACAAATATCTTGTATAATATCAAAGTTACGAGATTTTTGGTAAGAACCTTTTTTGTCGAGAATTTAAGAGGCTACAAAAAATATAGAGAAAATATTTTTTGTAAATCTCAAAATTTTCGAGATATTTAAAAAAAACTGTGAGATAGTTTTTAATAGTTGATGACGATTGCGTGGAAAACTGATTTAAATCGATTTTCATGTGATTTAACAAATTATTAGGTAGTGGAATAATTAATTAAAGTTTATAAGGATGTAATTATGGAATGAATTGTCAAGTAATGGTATATAGACTGTCGAAAACATCGGGGATGATTTTTAGTCGGTGCATTTGAAAAGCATTGTGAGAAAGTCTAATAGAGAACCGCTGGTGCAATTATCGCATTACAATTGAGAAAATGAGATTAACTTGGAAATTATACTAATTCAAGAAATCCGTCGCGACCGAGAGAGCTACTCGCTTACACTATCACCAACTTGGCCTCTATTCCACTGATGGTATTATGCCACTCTTGCTTTAGACTGCGAGATAATCTTGTATTCAACCTCTTGGCTGAATTGATTAAGCGACAGATTATATTTCAGAGAATGTGAATTATATACACACACCTGTATATATATCGCAAAATCCATTTTAGTATTCCTATATAGCTAGAAATAAATTTTAATTATTTTATTTTTAATTATTTTATTTTAATTATTTTTTTTTTTTAATTTTTTTTTTATCAGATAGAAAAAATAGAAATAAATATTTCTAAAAATTTTTCAACAATGAATAGAACACATTTTTTTAACAATTTATTTTAATACGATGGTAAAACTATAGAAAACACTTTTTTTTTGGTTATTGTTAACAAAAGTTTATAATTTATTTTTAAAATCTAATGCCTAATTCAAATTAAATGAAGGAATATATAGTAATTTTCATTCAAAATTCAGAAAATACACCGAATTTTATGCTAGTTTTAAATACCAAACACCCTTGATGATAAGTAAATATAGATTATGATCAATTTTAAATTGTGTTTTAGCGTAAATGAACTATAGGCGAGTGTAGACTCTATTGCTTTGCATGAGGAATGGGCAGTGTGCAATAATTCAACAGAAAAAAACAGTAAAAACGACTAAAATCTCAAATTAATTAACAGCCGCATAAAAAAATATGAAAATCCACATTCCAAATCATTTTACTTCCTTATAACGACATTGTCAAAAGTTATACAAAAAAAACCCTCGAGGCAATTACAGTCAACGAGAATCTAAATAAGCCCTAATTAACATAATTCAAATGAACACGGAACCGAGGGATCGTATAACGTAAGACGGTAGTGCCGATCGAATCGAGTGATAAGAAAATGTAATGTCTTGACTCCTGTGACCACATCATTAACCGTTCACCAGCCAGTGTATGCGGAGAAACGAAAGAACAAAATTCTGCCCGCCGAAAAAACAATATCTTAAAGATAAAAGCGAGTGAAAAAATAAAATTTTAAATTAATCTGGCCCTGGAAAAAGTGACAAAATGACCGGGAGAATAAATTCGGAATTTGCGGTGTGCAGGGTGTGTGAATGCGGCGTGAGCTTTGTGGGTATAGAGCAGCGGTATAGAGCTTTTTGTCTCGCCGATGGAGTATTTGACTACGTGCTCGGGCAAACCGCGGGCGTATAATGCAGCAATGCACCCGTAAGGCACATGGAGCGAGCTGGCCTTGATGGCGACGAGCCTCCATATAGCCACGAGGGTTCGTCAATTGACGAGGACATGCAGACGCTGAGCGCGAGAGCAGACCCGGCTCAATCAATAGTCAAATGGCGCAGTTGAGATGTCACTAGGATGGGTACCTGTGTGCCTGTGATCGAGGGTGTGTCGACTCTAATTATGCAGTCATCCCTCAATACCTCATTCGAGCTCTATTCCCAACTAAACTGCGAGCTTTTCTCGCTCATCAACTTCTCTGCTGTGTATATCGTACGTGAGACGGTTAAAATTCGATTTCTCAATCGTGTCCAATGACAAAAACCAACTTTATCATCAAAAACGATAGCCTGCAAAATCACTATTAACTAATTTTTTTCATTTTTCACTAGTGTAATAGTAACAATTTAGTTTTTATTTGTTAAAAAATGGCCACAATGAATTTTTAGTATTTTTAATAATTAGTACTACTATTACTACTATTAAAATTTTACTATTTTAGTAACGATTAATTTAATAAAAAACTTATTCATTATGAATGTGAGTATTATTGTTTTTTAGTGCTATACTATTGTTGTTACTATTACTATTTGATATTTTTATACTACTATTATTACTATTACACATTTTTTCGATAGTTAAGTTTTTTATTAAACAGTTTTTATTAATAATTTTACTATTATTAATGATTGAAATTACTATTATCACTATTTAGGTCACTATGTACTACTATTTTAATTTTTTGACGCTACTATGAATGTTATTTTACTTTTTTATCTTATGGCCTTTACTATGACCATTTTAATCGCACTATTTTTATTACTATTTCTACTATTACTATTTTTATTGTTGCTCATAGTTTCGTTATCAGACAGTATTATTATTACTTGTTACCATTTATATTACTATTATTATAGTTCTAGTATTTGCCCCACATTCCCCTACTACTATTTTCATTTTTGGCATCTGTACTAACATTTCTCTACGTTTTTGCAGCATGACCCTCACTATGATCATTTTAATCGTACTATTTTATCACTATTTCTACTATTACTATTTTTATCGTTGCTCATAGTTTCATTATCAAACAGTATTATTATATTACTTTTGAATAATTGTTACTATTTATAATACTACTACTATATTTCTACTATTTTTAATTTTGCAATTACTATTATCACTATTTGCCCCAATTTTCCCTACTACTATTTTCATTTCTAGCATCTGTACTAACATTTTTCTACGTTTTTGCAGCATGACCCTCACTATGATCATTTTAATTGCTCTATTTTTATTACTATTTTTACCATTACTATTTTTATCGTGGCCTCTATATTTTCACTATTTCAATTTAAATACAGTTACAAACTCAGACAGTATCACTATTATTGTTTTTTTTTATTACTTTTGAAGAATTGTTACCATTTATATTACTATTATTATAGTTCTAGTATTTTTAATTTTAAAATTACTATTATCACTATTTTCCCCACTTTTCCCTAATATTACTATTTTCATTTTTAGCATCTATACTAACATTTCTTTACGTTTTTGTAGCATAACCCTCACTATTATTGTATGTTCACTATTATTATTTTCATTGTCGCTTAGAGTTTCACTGTTCCAATTTTTTGTACATCTACGATTACTTTTAAATAATTATCACCATTTATATTACTATATTATTATACAACTACTATTTTTACGAGAATTAAGTGATGGAAAATATTTTATACATTGTTTTTATTGTGATTTCACTTAAAAATATTTTTTTTTGTACATGGAAAAAATTGTCACTAGATCAAATGTGATATTAACGGTGAAATGAATGATCTTATATGAAAAAAGTGGTCTCACAAACCGACAAGTCCAACTTCTAATCTCGCACTATCAGCCGCATCGAGTTTATTCGTCTTTTACCGCCTATATATGTATATACTATATATAGATAGCCTTTGGCTTTTAATCCCAGTGCGTGTATACGGGCTATATGCAAGAGCTTTCTGCTTCGTTGGTATTCAATGGCGCCGCCTTGAGATTTCTGGCGTGACCGGAAATTGAAATGAGTGCTATCTCGAATTGGGTATCCCAGCAAAATAAATCGATTGCCTCCTATATATATACATGGACATTAGAAAAAAGAGGTAAAGAAAAAAAGGAGAGAAGAAACTGGTTGGATATTTCCGCGAGGAAAAAGGGCGGCAAAATCTAATTGATTTTGCTCCCTCGATATTTTCATTCGCACCATATCTCAAGACGCGGTTTTTTCTCGACGTTGATGTATCGCAGGTGAGATTTCGCGTATTGGAAATCACGTTGCCGTGACCATTAACGCAAATTGAGACTGAGAAACTGATGATGGTGTAGACGCATAATGGAGAAAGTTTTTGGGGAAAGAGCGCGCGGAAATAACAGTCTTGTTGAAAGACGTATAGGGCACTCGAACGCATCATCTTGCAATCGTGGCACGTGCTTTTGGCCTTCGAGAGTGGGTTCATCACTCGCGCGAACATCCAAAGGGTCATTTAATATTTATAAATTTCAGAGGGGAGATTTTTTTGTCTTTGATATTGACGAGAAAGTCGGATTTATTTTTATAGTTTCAAGGTTTGCCAATTTTGTTTTTTATTGTCAAATTGTTTAAAAAAACAAAACGAGGATTTTCCATCGTTAAATAAAAAAAAGTATATGAAAAAATTGTTTTTTCGTTGAAAAATGCTTTAAAAATATTGATGATTAAAGGAATTGTTATTAAAGACTGTTTTTCTCTCTGAAATGTGTCGATAAAAAATGTTTTTTTTTTTGTTAAGAAAATTCTTTTACCTTGGAAATATTTTAGTGGGAATTTTTTTTTATTTGTACAGATGGAAAACACATTGAATTAAGACTTTTCACGACACAAAGCATCAAGAACCACTCAGTAGATCTAATGATTTATCGCGTCTCGACAACAATCGATTGAGAGAAACCCCTATACTATATACGGCACAACTCACTCTTTCGTTAATCTTATCCTGATACAGCCAGGGTGATTAATTTCTGCGAAAAGCTATCAACCCTTGATAGAAAAACCATCTCAAGTTTCAACTATAATTAACAAAACAGAAAAAATTTTACATTAGCTATTGAAAAAAACGTGAAATAAATTTTTGTAATTACATAAAAAAAACTCTGAATTTATGTGTAACTGTTAAAAAATGTTGAAAAAAAATTTTTAAACCTCGTTTTAAATGTAAATGTAATAAAATTGAAATTTTTTTTATTCTGAAAAAATTTTTTCATCGATTTTTTTTTTTTGTCAGACTCAAAAAAATTCGAATTTTATTACATTAATTCTTAAAATGACTTTTAAAATTTTTTTTTAATGTTTATGGACATTTATACATATATTTACTTTATTTTTATGCACTTAAAAATTTTTTTGAGATTTTTTTGAAGGATTAATGTAATAAAATTGAATTTTTTTTTTTTTCGTCTGAAAAAAACGGTTTTTTATCAATTTTTTCGTTTTCTCCTGAAAATTGTATGGTAATTGATTGATAAAAAATGTTTAACATTGATTATATTTATTTTTAAATGTTAAAAATGAAAAAAATATTCAAATTTTTGGAGAAAACTGTGGTAGATATTTAAATGAGTGTCGCTCTTACCTGCGACAACATTGACTGTCTACCAAAAACGCAATTCTGGTCATCCCAAAGGGGCTCTCGGGGAAATGTCTGCGGAATAAGGCGTCAAATTACCCGTAAAATTAACGTGAAAACTTTGAATTTCTTCCATTTCACGATGGGAAATAAACGAAGAGATTGCAAAGATGAAAAGCTAGAGAGTGGGCTTTTCCTTTCTTAGTTTTTTTCCTTCCCTTCTCTGTTTCATTGAGCATGAAGTTGCACGCGTTGATCCGGGACGAAAAGTTTTAGAGAAATAAAAGTATAAAGAATACGTTTTTTTTTTATTTCATCGCACACTCAACAACGACAATAACGTAAGAAAATAATAAAAGAAATAAAAGCAAACTACAAAAAAAATTTATCCACCCTCCTACTAAACATAAAATTTAAATAATCATAATATTAATAAAATTTCACAACATTTAAATCTAAAAATACATCCAAAAACAACTTCATTCAACAATTTTGCTGTAAAAAATTTTTTATTTCAAAAATATCTCAAAAACTACGCTATTTAGACAATATTTGTTAAGAACCTTTTTTATAGCTTGTAAAATTTTCTACAAAAAAGGTTTAATGCAAAAAAGTCCTAACTCCAACCCTTTTACGAGTTATTTTCAAAAAACGCCGAGTTCAATAACAGTAATCGAAATATTCATGAAAAAAAAAATCATTTTTAAAAGAAAAAAAATTGATCACAAAGCTAAAGAATAAAATACAGACTGTATAAATATTTTTCTCATTTAAGAACGTGTTTTTTTACGGGGAGGAAAGAGGGTAGGTGGCGACAACCGAGTATATATGTATACGAGTAAAAGCGAAAAGAGGGTGAGGTTGAGGATCTTCGCGTAGAAACACCTGCGCCATGAGGGTAAGACAATTGATGACACAAAAAACATCTCGAGGGTTTTTCGCCCCTGCTTGTCGCCAGGATCTTACCGCTCCTACTTGGAAAAATATATGATACCATATCAGGACTTATAAGCCCCACGATCTGAGCTCGACGTCGATGAATAACTTAAACTTGGGTGTCTGCATGGAAATTTATGAAAAATCCATTTTTTGCTACAGAGACATCTCACTGAACCACGATATTAATAAAAAAAAAAAAATTTCTAACCTCAACAAACCCCAGGAATATTTTGTTTTATAAATATCTGCCTCGAAAAATTAAGAATGATTATAAACATGTAAAAAAATATCACTCACTAACACTTAAATCGAAATTTTTTATGAGAATTTTGAGTTTTCGATGCTGAATTAGATGAAAACAATATTCGAAAATTCGAACGATTGTATGTATTGGTTTCTTGAGCGATTTATTTCATCGAAAAAGGGCATGGACAGGACATCTAGTGAGTTTTTAGTGAAGTTACACAAGTTTTGTTCGCTTGAACGCTGCCAGATGGCGCGTCAAGTGCAAAAAAGAAGTTGTAGCATCAGATTATTCCATTTGCAATAATTATTTTGAGTAAAAGGCCCTCCACTTTCGATAAATCGCAATTATAATTCCAAAAAAAAAGGATTTTGCACATGGATTCGATCAATGGAACCCACATGCAGATCTTTCAGAACTTCTAGGCAATAAAAGCTTTACATGACGCGCAGAAATACGAAAAAAAAAGTTATACATAGCAAAATCGTTGAACAAAAGGATTGAATCAAATAGGAATATATAACAAGTCGATTCGCACCACCTGGCAAAAAACAGGAGTATTCTGTAGTCATTTTAATTTTAAAAATTAATTTTTCAAATCTCATTTACCCCGTGTTAACTTGCTGGCAATGGACGCAATTTTCTCAGAAATCAGTAAAAAAATATGTTGTAGGCAAAGGATCGTAAAGAAAAATTGGGACATTAAATCTTGAACTTTCGCGAATGATTTGATACCGTGATTATTTGACTCTGCCGTAAAAAACTGGTGAAATTAATATTTTTGTACCGACGTGTTCGCGGAGATCTAGATGACAGTTGAGAGGTCCACCATTGCGCGATAAAACGTGGCTACGTTGTATGATGTTGAGGTTATATATACGCATAAATGCATATGTTTTTTCTAGAATATTTGATGAATTTCAAGTACCCAATTTATAACTATACTCTATTTTAATCAATTTTATAGAATATTTTTCACTTTGATCCACAACCTTTTCAACAAATCGCCATTTTTTTAGACACCGTTGCCACGTTTTCAACAAATTTGAATAAACGGCTCTGATTGGTTGCTGAAATAGTTTCCTACTTGACTGTAAAATAGTCATATTAAAACTTTTTATTTATCAAAATATTCAATAGAACTATTAATAAACAAATTTTTTTATTGAAGAAGATTAAAATCGTATGACAAATTATCATAAATTTTTTTTTTCGGCAAAATATTTAAAAAAATTACGGAAAGGACTGCGGAATTTGACGTTAAGTGCTATATATATCATTTATAAAAGCACGTGGACTGTCGTATTCATTTGTTATAAGACTGTTCATTATTAGTTAATTTAAAAATACTATTATTTCGAAAAGTGTAATATTTGTTTATAAATCATGAATATTATTGCGTGTGCTGCTTGGGTAAAACGCGGTGTCGCAGCTGCTGAACCCGACAATGTAATAACCTAATTAATAACAACTTTATTATCCCATTTACAACTTGTATAATTAATATTTTATCATTTTCAAATAATTAGGTTCAACTTACAACCCAAGAACTCGAAGAAATAATTAAAGATACGAAAAAGTAAGTATCAACATAACCTCATCACAAATCCAAAGCGCCAACGCCACTTGTTCGTCTAATATCTCAAAAACAATTTAACTTATGACTTTTTTGCATGAAATCATTTTTGTAGCCCTTAAAATTTCCTGTAAAATCGTTCTCTTCATAAATCCTGTATCTCCAACGAATTCCTCAATATTCCGGAAAAAACTTGATATCAAAAAATCACGTTGGAACCCAATTTCTTTTTCTCTATTTATCAATAACTCAGTTTAATTGTTATCCAGGGATGCAGAGTCGGATTCTGAAGAAGATGAAGAAGCGGGGACATCAAATTCTGCTGGAAAATCGCAGAATCAAACGACGGAAATGGAACAAGACGAGTTTGGTATCGAAAATTACGATGATGAGGGTACGTGAAATTTTTTATTTTCGAGCGTTTTAAGTAGTTTTTTGATATTGATTATGGTTGATTTTTTAGATGGGGATATTCACTGTAATATATCGAGCGTGGCAGCAATAAATCCTGAAGGCAAGGACCCGTATTTGACCGTCAACGACGACGAGGACGACAACAGTGAGAAAGAGGATGATATTATCAAGCCAGATGACAATCTTCTGCTTCTAGGACACGCTGAGGAAGGCTCCTCTGTCTTGGAGGTTTTTGGTAGTGCATTCGTTAATGAATATTCTATTAATATACCTGTAATAGTCGATTAATACGTTTTTTCGTTCCTTGGATTCAGTTTACAACGAGCGCGAGGGTTCTTTTTACTGTCACCACGATATTTTGCTGCCATCGTTCCCTCTGTGCCTCGAGTGGCTCAATTTTGAGTCTGCTTCAGCCAAACTTGGTAAATAAAAGTCAATAAACAAACAATTCAGTCATTAAACATAATGTAGAAAAATACGATAAAAATTATCTCGCTTTTTAACGATTATTTCGAAAAATATTAAGCCTAGAGGATTTTTACCCTGAACCTTTTTTGTAGCCTGTAAAATTCCCTACAAAAAAGGTATCAGTAGAAAATTCTGTAAGTCTCATATTTAACGAGATATTTTTAAAAAAAACTAGCATAAACTGGCATAAAGTGGCTCTTAAATTTAATCTATATTACATGATTTATTTTCAATATATCTCGAAATCTGTAGGTGATACAAAAATTTCACATATAACCTTTTTTGTAGCTCTTAAAATTATCTACAAAAAAGGTTCGATATAAAAATTGTCCAGCTTGAATATTTACCGAGATATTACCAAATATTTCAGGAAATTTTTGTGCCATGGGCAATATGACGCCGATTATCGATGTATGGGATCTGGATCTGGTGAACTGCATATTGCCAGCCTTTCAGTTGGGTCGAAAAGCGAGTAAAAAGAAGAAACTTAAAGCAGTCGGTCACACGGACGCAGTGTTGGACCTCGCGTGGAACACAAATTTTGAGTAAGACTGAAAAAAACAACAAAATTACGTCAATTTCACGTGGAATTTTTCAACAGACACGTGTTAGCGAGCGGTTCCGTTGATCAGACGGTCCTCCTGTGGGACTTGGAGACTCGCATCCCAACTACAACCCTCAGCGCCTTCCAGGAAAAAGTTCAAACGCTTCAATTCCACCCGAGCGAGGCGCATTTGCTCCTCACAGGCTGTGCAGACAAGTATGTCGATAAAAAAAATACTTACACTCAAACGCGAATTAAAATCATCAAATTCACTTCACAGGGCCACTAAATTGTTCGACTGCCGTGCAAAAAACTCATTCCAAACGTGGGAGGCGACGGGAGAAGTCGAGCGAGTGCTTTGGAATCATTTTGACCCGAATTTCCTCTTTGTAAGCCTGAAAAATCTCTATAGTATTAGAATAATTAATTATTTCTAAGTTTATGGGCCTTTTAGGTGAGCACTAGTAATGGAAACATCGAGTGTATCGATGTGCGACAGCAGAAACACGTGTGGGAGGTCGTCGCACACGAATCCGAGGTCACCGGACTGTGTTTGAGCAGTTCCTGCCCAGGTTTAATGGTTTCTACGTCAAATGACGGGGTCATCAAAGTTTGGGACACGTTGCCAGATGTTCTCGAACTTGTTTTCGAGAAAAAAATGGCATTAGGTGCTATCCAGTGCCTTGCAGCTTGTCCGGACTTGCCGTTTGTCTTTGCGCTCGGTGGCGACAATAAGGAAAATAATTACAAGGCGTGGGATTTGCGGGATATTGATGCTAGTAAGTTTTTTTTTTTCAAGTTTAAGGTAATCGAAAAAGGATTTTTCATAATTGACGAATGTTTTTCAACAGTTGCTGATCGATTTGAAGAACGAAAACTCGAGAAAAAGCCGGCGGATAATGAAATGATGGAAATGGATGATTCAGAATCGACAAATACAAAAGAAAAATCCGCAACACGTAAGAAAAAAAAGCAATAAGCTTGTCAATGAATTGAAATAATATTTTTTCAATATTTATAATATAAATAGACCAATTAAAATCATTTGTTGTCAGTTGAACGGATTTATTTATTCACTTGCGATATTCACGCGGCTTCAAACGAGTTTTTACATCAATTTATAGACTCGATGATAATTTTTTTTACGACTTTTGGGGATTATTATTGATAATAAAAGTAAAATACATATTGATATTTATTCAAATATTAAAAAAACAAGTTCAAATTTGAAAAATTTAATTCAGATGTACTTGATTTTTTCTAAATATCTTGAAAACTATACGAAATACTGAATTTTACCATAAAATCTTTTTTACAGCCCATAAAATTATCTATAAAAAAGATTTTATGTCAAAATTTCTCAACTGCCTTATTTTTCAAGATATTTCAAAAAAACAAACTATCAAAATGAAATTTTTTCTTTTTTTGTTTTGAAATGAGTTATAATCATTTTTTTTTATCAATCAATGGATGAAAAAAATAGTGCTCAATATTTAGGAGATGTTTTGAGTACTTAATAAAAAAAAGTATATACACGAAGGTTTTTTTTTTCGTTTTTTGAATGCCGTTTTTGGTCTTGCTTCAATGACCAGTTTTTTTTTTCAACATCTGATGTAAATCCATCGTTTAGAGCTAATTTTAGTACACCGGAAGTCGTTATATCGAGGGATTTTATCATAAAATTACTACTTAATCTCAAAAAAAATTCCCTTAACCCCTCTGGATTATACATAAACATTGAAAGAAGTACAGAGGACAGAAAATGCCCGATAAAACATTAACTACTATTTACACAATTAAAATTATTCATACACACTATGGCATGGCCAGTTTGAATACACGTAAAAAAAAATAATGTTAGATCGTCGAAGAAAAAAAATGCGAATTTAATATTATGCGCTATCTTCACACAACAATGTTACGATGAATTTCATGTCAATGAATTCCAGCTCAAGCGATAAATTCATTGACTCAACGCAACTTGAACTTTGTAAGCATCTTTTTCAGAGTACATTCAGCTATATTCCATGCGAATTCTCATATTTATGTTGCTCCTATGGCAGTATAAATTGAACAGTAAAATTACTTTAATTATCAAACATCACATTTTTATGAGAAAGACATTTTCGCATCCTTGAGACGGCTATTTTATCAATTTCAAATATAAAAATTATACCAAAAATTTGATGGGCTATGATAAAAATTAAAAAACTATATTTTCCTACGAGATTTAACTGTAAAAAAAATTTTTTTGTCGATAATATCGCAGTGTCATCGTCATTTTTTTTAAATATCTCGAAAACAATGCGATCTACAATTTTTTTCTATTGAACCTTTTTTATAGATAATTTTCCCAGCTATAAAAATGATCTCTTGTAGAAATCCTCTATCTCGCATAGTTTTCAATCTATAAACGCGTTAAGTAGCCACCTCAAGAATCCGAGGCCTCGCCCGTCAACCGGGATGAGTAAAAACCCGAAAAAAATCCAGTGATAACCATACCAAACCCTAAAAATAATAATCCTCACGTCCATATAGAAATTTGGGGAAAAAAAGGCACTTGGACTTTGATTCCATGCCGGTGGCGCGCGCGGTTTTACACCTCGCGTCTTTTCCTCCTCACAAAAATAATGAAAAACAGAAAAAAACGGAACCAAATCTGCCGTGAGTCACGTCGTATATAACACTAAACACCACAATAATCCTAAATAGTTTCTACCCTAGCCTAAGCACACAGTCACTAAGTATCAGTCCCGAGCATGTCGAGGCTGCGTGAATCAGCATTTGAGTCGTGCTGACTGCCATTTTCCGAGCTGGCGCTGCTAGAGATGCCCGACTGGTCCGAGCTCTTCTTCGCCTTGGGCTTGTACTCGGTGATAACAACTGTGACATTGTTAACAGTGACTTCATTGCTCTGCGCCGTGCTGCGATCGACATTTTTCAGCCGGGGCGGATGTCGATTTTTGCGCCGGGGCTTGTCCAGCTTGCGTTCCTTGTCCTTGCCCGAGCTACTGCTGCCGCCCTCCTTTTTCCCCGGCTTCAGAGCCGGCACGTACTGCTGCTGAGCAGCCTATAACAATAAAAAAACATCAGTACAACTGTTTATCACAATATTTCGGCTCCATTTCTCACCTGCTGAGCCACAAGCTGTGGATTGATGCGCGGCTTCCGCGTTGAGGTACCTTTCCTCACGTCACACATCAGGCACTTGAATGCTTCCGCGGTATTTCTATACGTGCAGACACTGCAGTCCCAATAATTATCTTCCAAAACCTTCGCCTGGCGTTTGCCGCTGCCCGAATGGTTCATTGTTTCATCGGAGTCGCACACCGAAACCTTCTCAAATGAGGATCTGCCTCCTGGGGCCCTCAGGCGTCATTAAGCAGCCGTTTTTTCACCAGACACGATGGGTTTCTTGCTTTATTTCCTCGCAATCTTGTTGGATATATTTTCAGCTATTGACACTGCAAGTATCAACTTGATATGCGCGATTCCCGGCGGTTTTTTTGGGAAAAACGGCCACGCGAGTCGGCGACAGTTGAAAATACTTTGGCCAAGGCCATCCTGGTTTTTCGACTGATTACAAAAACCCTTTAAGCACCGGTTGGGGCCTTTTCTTGTCAATTTTTTATTTGACTTTCCACACAGAGATAACCTCAAATACGGCTACCAGTACTTTTGCACGATTTTCACGATGAAACTTGACTCATGATTGTCGAACTAACATATTTTGCGAGAAGTTTATCAGCGATTTAATTCACTAGTTGACGGGGTTTTTCTTCACATTTGGTGCACGACTGATTTTTCACGACTGTTTGGACGATGACACCCACGACGCGACACGGGGGAGTGGAACGAGTCGCGATTTTTGCGAATTACCGGTCAGTAAAAGCTACGATTACTTACAGCCATCAGCCGCGATATTTAGGTCGAGTGCTTGAAAGTCTTTGAAATGGGATTAGTGACTGATTGGAATTATGTTGACGAGAGATTGCAAGTGAGGAACAAGTAATTATTGACAAACATTCTGTCTGTGAGGCTAGTGGGGCTGTGATTGGTCGGCCGTTCGGCGCTAGCCAATCAGCAATCGCGCACGAAAATAATAGTCATACACCGAATACTATGTCTAGAGCGACTGACACTCTCTCGCATATTACCGTGAATTTAGACGGTGTACACCGTCGTTCGTGTGGTGCACGGATTGCAGCTCCTAACCTCGCAATTGTTTGATTAATTATTACCACACCGGGTACAACCGCATACTCGACGTTTTTTATTTATTGCGATGAAATAATCGTAATTAATTACTGAAAAAATTTACTAATTCACTAGAAGACTACTGAAAAAATGGCACATCTACTGCGCCGACTGTGTCCAGGAGGCGGCATGGCTTTGATCGGCCTCAGCAAGGATTTCGACATGGTCAAGACTCCTGGGTACGAGGAACTGGAGGAAAAACCCACCGGCTGGAAAGGAGTGCGAAGAATATTTGAAACAAAGTAAAATTTTGGTATTTATAACTTTTTTTTCCACTCCTAGAACGTCCTTCAACATTTATTTAAGGTCCTTTCCAGCAGAAACTAGGTTCTGCAATATTAAAAAAAAATTCCATGCACTTTGATTCATAATTTCATTCTTATTAACACGAAATTCCAGCAAATACGGCGAGCCCAGTCCCTACCTGACAACAACCATACATATGAGCACGCTGGGTGGCTTCGGTGGACTTATATTCGGGTGTATCGTTAATGGGCGTAGGGCTTACCTGGATTTTATGGAAAATAATCACGCGACAATGTTTGTTGACCACTGGGAGGCCCGGCGAAAGCTCCAGGACACTATGATCATCAGTATGGGCAAAGGAGCAGTCAAGTGGGGCTACAGAATTGGAATGTTTTCACTTCTATTCATGTGAGCATTTTTCCACTGTAGTTTTAATCGATTTTAACTGATGAAAATTGGTTTTTTCATTGTTGCAGATCGACAAACATGACAATTAATGCGTACTTTGGCTATCCAAGTATCATGTCGTACACAGCGGCAGGAGTTGTCGCTGGATCACTTTTCAAAACTCACCTCGGCCCAAAGGGCATGGTTTCTGGTGCTATTGCTGGCGCAGTTTGCGGCACACTCGGCGGAATCATCTCCATTGGAGTTCTTAAAATCTCCGGTGTGACGATGGATGATATTGCCAAATGTCAGGAGGAATTTAAGCACTGGCGAGAGACGTGAGTATTCATCTGACGATTAAAACTCTTGGGAGTATCCTACAATAGATTGAAATAAGTGAATTTAACGTTTAATTTGCGGAATCGCAAAGGTTAATTTCAAAATTTGTGGCGAAATCTTATGAATGCTTTTTACACAGGAAAATATCTTATGAAAAGTTATAATATGAATTTTGAATAGTTTGGATAAAATACATTCATGAAAAGGTTGATTTCCTTAAAATACAGCCTCGCTGTAAAAAAGGCAGCATGCGCATTTACAAAAAACTTGCGAAATCGTTATATTGATGATCCTGTTCGGTAATTATTGTTAATATTATTAATTAGTGAAATAATTGTGAAAATTCGAGATTTTTAGAGTTATAAACCAGCTATGCGTTAAAGGCGCGCCAAGCCTCTAATTTTCACAATTATTTTGCTTCTAATTAATAAAATTAATGATAATTACTGAACTTGGGAATAAATATAGTGATTTCGCGTGTTTTTGTCAAGGCGCATGAACTTGGTGCCTATTTGTTTACAGTGAAGCTGTTTTTTCGGTGAATTTCACATATTTTCGTTAAAATAAACAGAAAAAAATCTACAACTTTTGGATAGATTCACTGCAAAAATTATAAAAAAACGACCTAGACCTCTTCCTCGGCGCAGTCATCAATTTATTACTTTCCCCAAAGTCCATAAAACAACCTAATTCCGGTTAGAACTCGACACAACCTAAAATTTTTGTCTGAAATACAGAAAATAGCATGCACTACATATACACGTACTGCATTTCATGTATTTTTTTCATCAATCAATCACAACGCGGGAATAAATGTCTAAATTTACTGCAGCTGTTTTTTCGCAATTAACCAATCACAGCACGAGAAAATTTCTAACCAACCAATCAGCAAAATGTCACATTTTGCCTATAGGGATAAAAATCTGATTTGTACCAAAAAATCGGGGAGACATTTGTTGCTAAGGATTTATTTTTCTTATTATTGCACCGAATTATAAAAATTCTCGGCTCAATAGAAACAGTGTCATCGACTTTATAGATGTATCTAACGAAAAATTCGGTTAAAAAAAATATTTGTAGAGATATTTCAAATTGAAAATCAAAAACAATCCAAAATCCGAATTTTTCCTTTATAGATATTCCATTTGATATCTCAAAAACCGCGGGAAATATCAACATTTTGTATGGGACCTTTTTTATAGAGAATTTCAAGGGCTATAAAAATGTTTCAGGAATAAATTTTGTATTTGGCATGATTATCAAGTTATTTGCAATAAATGATGTTTTTTTTTGTTGCAGCTCCGGCGACGAATCCATGCGTCAGCAGATGATTAAAGAGCAAGAGGAAATACATCTGAGAATGTCCAAGGAAATCAAGGATTCAAGCTCCGAATCGTAATATCTGAAGATTCTCTGGCTGCTAGCTATTGAATTATTGTATATAATATAGAAAATAGCAGGTAAGGTTTGTAGATTGAAAAAAAAAAAATGTATTTAAAATATTTGGATATATTTTATTTGTAGTAGACCATTTTCCTTTACGGAAAATACATATGCCCGTGTTTTTTTTTACGGATATAAAATAAATATATGTGTATAAACCTCGCATCCCGCAAATTTATAACTAGGCCGAGATATAATTCATAATTAATTATCATGTTTGAGTTTACAAAGTAATTGAGACTTGAAAATTGAAGCTTTGAGCGATAAAGTAGTTTTCATAAGTATTTTCGACAATGAGATCACTCTGATTAGTTGCTTTTACTTTATATTTATCACAATTTAACGTTAAAAGTGTTAGGAATATATTATTATTAATACCTAACAGTGATTGAAACTGTAAAAACCAACTTTCAAGTCTGTCTGATGATATTTATCGACCGAGCTTTTTTTTTCTGTGAATATCTCAAGAATAACGAATTTGACAAAATTTTTCAATAATACCATTTTTATAGAGAAAAAAATTCTTTACAAAAAAGATTTCTTAAAAAAATCTCACAACTCTAATGGTTTTTGAGATATTTTGAATTTAAAAAAAAAATCGCTCAATCGGATTAGAAAAAGCAATTGATATTTTTCAGAATTATCTCGATATTCACCCAAGATTGGTAAAAATTTATTTATAGGATTTTATTTCAGATTAAAAAAATACTTAGAAAAAAATTCCTTGTAAAGAATTTTCGATATACTCGCAGAAAAAAAAAACAGAAACACGTTTTTTTTAAGCTGCTTTCAGGCGCTAAAATAATTGTAAAACCTCAAACAATATAAAATCTTAAATATCCAACTAATACAACATTAAATTACAACAATCCTGCTTACAGAATAGGCCTGATTAAACAGAAATACACAAAATGTTTTCAGGGAAAATAATAAATAACCAAAATGCATATAATCTCATAGTTGCAACAGTATCTACGAGTTATCGACTTAAAATTCCAATAAAAACCCAGTAAACTAAGCCTCCTGATTATCCTGGACCTTGGTAAGACGTTTGGCACCTCTTCCGGGTGGGCCCTTCGGCTTGGAAAACTTTGGCCGATGTAAATTGACTTTGGGATGAAGCTCCTCATGCAAGAAATCTTCAGTAAGTTGATCGCCCTCGTCTATCTCAAGCTACAGATAAAAAATACGTATTTAACACTCCTTGAGTTATGAAAAAAACTGAAAAATTATAGAAAAACTGCGTCACAAATTTTCACTTGATAAACAGCGAATTTCAGGTCAATTCAAATTTTATTTCATTTTTGCACATATTTTATATTAAATCACATAATTTTATCGAAATAATATGCACTGTAATGGGAAAAATAATTAATTAAAAACTCGAGGTGAAACCGACCGCCATCTTGACTCGGCATAGACTATATCAACGGAAAAATCGATTTTTTCATTGATTTTCAACCTCTCAGTGGATATTATTTCGAGAAATAAATTAATTTATCACCTAATTGACATGCCAAATATTAAAAAAAAAATTTTAATCAACTTATAATTTGTTTTTATGTGCAAAAAAAATTTTTTTCCTCAATTTTTTCGTTGTTTCAGGAGTTTTAATCAAACAATCGGTAATTCAGGCCTATTCTGTAAGCTCAGATATTGGTCAGGCGGCTTCTACCTCTCGAATCATTCGAATGATTTCTCGACGATTAATAAATACCATTGGTAGCAGAAACAAAACTTCCACATTGATTTCCATAATGCTTTATTATACACAGCTTAATTGATGTTGGCAAGAGTACAATTTCATATTTTTTTCATCAATAGAAAAAAAAAAATTAAAACATAAATACGAACGAAAAGATGATGCGTAATTTCATATAAACTTACAGAATAGGCCGAAGAAAATTTTAAATACAAATTTGACAGAACAAAAAAAAGAAAAAAAAAATCATGCACTAATAATATATGTGTATAAATATATTTGTCATAGTAAAAATAGATTGATTAATAGAACACAATTAATAGGTTATAAAACTTTTTTTTTGTTTGAGCATTGCAGAAAAAAATTGGGCATTGCCCTTCAACCGGCAGCCATTTTTTTTTTTAAATCAAGCTATATTGTATATTATCACTTAAAATCAAATTTGATTAACAGAGCTTTACATTAACACACAATCATTTAAAAATTATTCTCACATTCCTTTGTATCAGGCCATTATTTTTTATTTATATTTTAAATATTTACGTGACAACTAGGCCTTGGATTTTTTTTTTTCTTTATCACTAATTTCCTATTTTCGATGTTGCAGTTCTTTCTTTTTTTCTTAATATTACTTTTATGCTCTCATTTTTTTTTTTCTTATAAAAATCTACAAGATTTAAAAAAATACACATCACGAAAAAATATAATGCCTTTTGAATTTTCCCGTGTTCAGGTTTTTTTTTTGTCATTTGTTTTTTTTTTTTTTCGTCAGATCTTTTCTACGGATGAATTACGATAGAATTAAAAAAAAAAAATTATTTAACGACCATGAATTTGATTAATGAATAATTAATTACAATAGAATATAAGTTTTAGTATGTAAATTTGAGTTTTTGTTCATTTAAGTTAAATGACACATACAGAAAGTCAAAGTCTATAGAATTATCCAACTTCCTCAGTCTTAGTTACAAGTGAATTTCAAGTTATATTTTATTTAAAGTCTATATTTTTGTTTTTTTTTTTTTTAGCAGTAAGCAAATAAAGTTATGATATTTCTTTTTTGTTCTTTTTTCAAATTTAAATACGCAATATTTAGATATTTAAGTGCCCAACAAATTGGCAACCAACAAAGCACGATTAAATTCATCATTCCGAAGCAAATCAGATCTTTATTTATAGCTTGACATGTATATTTCTATAGATAATCCACATATTAGACACCTATCGCCTGCCATTAAATCTATTATAGATCATTTATTCTATATATAACTATATAATTATTGAAATACTTAGAGAGATTAGGTGAGTTTTCATTTTTTTTTTTTACGTGTGGCATCAATTAGCTAAGCCTATGGAATTTTACCTAACTCTCTAATAATCACAATTCGCCCCCCCC